>VYXB01006898.1:128493-152191 GCA_013397135.1 Pachyramphus minor | reverse complement strand
TGGTGGGTTGTTTTGGAGGATTTTTTTTTCACTGATAAGGATAAGAACAAACATTCATTCCTGAAAAAAAAAAAGTCATAATTATTGTAAGGTCCCTGTTCTTTCATCCGTGGGATTTCTTTTAGAAAATTAAGTTCTGCTTGCCTTTTAATAGTTTTAGTCTATATATGTACAAACTATATATTTGTGAAAGTCCTTTTGGGCCATCTCTAAATAACAATTAACATAATAAAAATCTAGTTTAAAAAAAATTGATGAGAAGTCTGTGATATTGATTTCTGATTAAATTTAAGAGGCACACATTTTTTTATTATTATTTTTCTTTTTTTATCCTTACAGTTGCAGAAGCTGCATTTATTCTTGGAGCCAGTCTTCATGGAGCACAGCAATAGTAGAACAGACCATGGGCACCAGAGGGCAGAATCTTCTATGATTTGTGACATAGTAAACTCATTACAGATTAGCATAAAACCATAATGGACAGTATAACAGCTCTAATTTTATGTTGTAAGCCATATTTGCACAACGATTCCATTACAATACAAAAGGCAATCTTCAGAAATCATTTAGGAACAGCAATGGTATTCATACTGAGTCCAAAAAACGGAGAACAATTTTCTTATATAATCCAGTTTCAATGCCCAGATGTATCTGGTAAATTATTTTAATGGTGATTTGATTCTAATTTAAACATAAATTGACCTTAAGATTCAACCCTATCTTAGATCCACATTTCTCGTGCAATTCTGTTTATTTGAAGTTACTGGTTTTCACTTATGTTGACTCCAGATTAATAATTTTTTTCTTCTTAGGACACTTTTTGGAATAATTTTGAGTATATTAACAGCATTGAAATGAAGAATCTCAACAACATAATACACAAATCAGATCATGGAATGACTGTAATCCATTTTGAGAAACATCAAGACGGTAAATGGTCCAGAAGAGTTCACTGAAGTCACATTCTATCAATTAATTGAAAATAATTTTCACCTTCCCACAAGTTTAGAAGCCAGCAGTGTTCTTCATTTTTGGTCTTTTTTTTTTTTTCCTTTTTTTTGTGTGTGTGTAATGATCAGTATAAGCAATTGTGACCCTCACTGTTTAGTGAGCTATTTAAAAAACCAATATTCATCTGGTATGATGTTACTGAATATAATGTGCCTACTGGTTTCTTACCTCATGAACATTTTGCTCTTTTAGACTTCTAATCGGCAAGCAAATAAGCATAGCAGAGAGGGTAAATTATCAATCGTATTGCAACATTATCGGAAGTATCTTAAGTGTCTTTCCACAAAACTTTCAGAAAGAAAATGCAGTAGTTTTCTTGCTGCGAATAAACTAAAAATGCTGTCATTGTTATCTCATCTTTTTTCTTACTCTTCTCTTAGTTCATCCTATCAGAATATATTCTTGACATTCTCCTCAGAGGTCCTGTCTCAAGATGACATAGAATTAGGCTTCCGTGGGGTCAAGATTTCAATCTTGTACTCTTCATGGAAGAAAGGCTAGATACAGACACACATACAAAACACTGTGTTTGATTAGGGGACAATAATAGAGATAAATTGGGGTTCAGTGCTAAACTGTAGCAGAAGTTTTAGTGGTTTGACTTTAATTTTTTAAAATAATATTTGAAAAAGCATAGCTACAAACTGGTAGAGGAAACTAGTAAATTAATTTGGAGTGTCACAAAATATCATTTCATAATCTTTTCCATGATTTCTGGTGTGTCTCATACTTGAAGTTGTCTGTTTTCAGTTTTTCTAATTGGATAAGGGGAAAAAAATCACAAGGGGGGAGTGTTAACACTGGTGATATTGTCTTGTTCTGAGGTTGGATGGAAGAATTAATACAGGAGCTAAGAGTCTTGACAAAATGTTCTCTACAATGTTCATAAACTGAGGACCAAATGCCACATGGATCCTGAATATCCAATTTGTCCCTTCTTAGGCCTGATGATAAAAGTCACTGGCAGCCACAGCTTGATGTTTGCAGATACTGTGAACTTTGAAAAGTAAAATATTTCAATTACATGACACAAAACCAAGATGTCCACTACCAAAATCTCCTTCTGAAAATATGTTCTGAAAACACATTAGAAAAGCTTTCAAAAAGAGTAGCTTTAAGGTATTCACAGGAATTAATTTTAAGGCTAATGAGACCTAGTAGTATACATGAGTAGCATGATAACTATCGTATATCTTCAAGGCCTTGGAGGTTGCTCCACAATCTTCTAAACTTTCTGCAAACAGAGAAATGTTGTCCAGCTCTCAGGGTTTTCAGCACACTGAGAAAGGACTATGGTGGTTACTGTATGAGAAAAGACACGGCTGCGGTTTGGGGAAAGACATATGCCTCTAATGCTCCACTTCAAAACACATTGTAAAGAATATTCGGTCCCCTCTATGCTCCAAGCTCTCTGATTGCTGAGTAGAGTCTTGAGAGGCTTAATCAGAGCAAAGCAGCTCTGCTGTTTCATGCCATTTGCTTGCATTAGTGTGTCTCATCCATTCTCTGCTACCCAGAAAGTTATGCCCTCAATGTTCAGCCTTCTGCTATGGCTGAACTTGATTCAAAGTGGCTGATTCTGGTCTGGATTTACCAAACTGTTTCTACACATGAAAATCACAAGTAGCTTTGTGTTACTTTCTAATGCAGGTTGCTAACTGATTTTAAACTCTAGGTGGTTTAAGCATCTGGTGTAAATCAGCCTGGATGTAATTGAATCAAAATGCTGCCTGCAGAACACTGTCTCAGTTTCTAGAGCAGCCCAACCCAACACTGTGACTGTTACAATACTGTTGTAACAATTATTTCTGTTGGTGGCTTCATTACCAAGAAATTTGGAGAATATGGTGTGCTGTGGACAATCTTAAAAAAAATTAAGTAATTCGTCATGCATGTCTATCCTATGCACTTAATCACTTTTACTCTTAGAACTACTGTATTCAATATTCCTGGGTTTTTTTCCTCTTCAATTTTATCAGTGTATTTAATTCCAGATAAAAGACACCATACTCACATTATCACTTCTGCAACCTTCTACCAGTCCTGTACTTGGCATATGTAAATGTCTTAGCAAAAATTATGGGGCCTTCTTTGCATCATCTCACTTCATAATACATAGAAGTGTTTAGAGTGCTGTAGCTTCCTGTCCAATATAAAAAAACCCATCAGATTAAATTAATGATAATATAAATCTTGCCTGTAAATGAGTTATACTGTACATTCTTCAACTGCCTCTGAGAATCAGCTGTAAGAATAATTCAAAAATTATCCATTTCAATCACATGAAACATTACTTTTTGATTCATTGAGTATATAAGTTAAAGTTAAACTTAATGTTAAATCGCAGCTATCTCATTTAGTTGACTGAAGTCATGACACTGTTAGCAGATGCTTGATAATCAACAGGAAATATGGTTATCAGTGCATTTTTCAGAATACATAGTCAATTTACTGTTACTTTGAAGAGAAGATTTAAGTACCGAATGGGTGTAGAGGATACATACACTTCTATTTTCAGAGGTGGATCATCTTAAGAAAGATTAAAATCCATCCAAAAAAATTGATGTAAGTAAACATTTACTGTGCTACTGAACAGGTTTCAGTGGTGGTCAATCCTACGCTTTTAAGATATGAAAAATAAGCTTTTTAAAATTAAAACTAACGTAGAAAAAATCTAGAAGGCAATTTTTTCAGTAGGTGTTTGTTGGTCAAACACCTGCTTTGAACTCAGTATCCGTATTTCTGTCAGGCTCATCTGTTAACTCTCTAAAAGGATAGGTAACCGAAAGGTCAAAACAAAGAAAAAAGGAAGGTCCATTAAACAATTCATATCCATTAATGAAATAAAAAAATAAATTGTTTCCAAATTACATTATCACAAAACCGCAGAATCATGTTATAAGGGATCCACAAGGATCATCAATTCCAACCCTTAGCCCTGTACAGGACCAAAAAACACCATATGCCCAAAAGCATAGTCCAAACTTATTGAACTCTGTCAGGATTGGTGCTGTGACCTGGGGAATCTGTTCCAGCACTCAACCACCCTCTGGGTGAAGAACCTCTTTCTAATATTCAACCTAAACCTCCCCTGACACAATTTCAAGCCATTCCCTCGGGTTCTGTGTATTTGAGTTAGGAACATTCGCACTGGTATACATATCTTTTTCTCCTTAGGATTTTTAGAGTAATGTTCTTTGCATGAAAGAACACAACTTGAGCTAATTTTGGAGATGCATAGGTTTTCAAATGCTTTATACCTGTCACTACTTTCACTGCATAAGGAATTATAGAGAAGTGTTAAATCTTCCTTTCCCCATCAAATTCTCTCATCTGAATATAATAGGCTTTAACTGCATATAGGACACCAAAACTAATGATAAATAATTGAGTTTTAGAAACTGAAAAATTTAACCCTTCTTAATTAATAGAGTCAGCATAAAGCCCAGACTAAGTCAGTCACAAGTAGAGGTTATACTCTTTTCATACCATTAATTCACCAGCCTAAACCAAATGTAGAAGAGGAGGGCCAGTAGAGGGTTCATGAACCCAGTTCCTCCTTATCATCTCCATCCTCTCCACATGCACATCTGAGTGTCAGGCACCCTTGCAAAGCAGAAAAAGCTATTTTTCCTTTCAATGGTGTAAAAAGAAGAGAATGCAATTACTTGAAAACTGTCCCTTTTACTCTACCCACCTGAAGTACAGCTTGAATCAGACAGTAAATGACTGGAGTCTGGGGAATTCTTTCTCTAAATAGCTGTAGTGTTACTGTACAGTGTAGAAAATGTTATATCTCTGTGCTGTTTAATTTACAGTGTAGAAAATGTTATATCTCTGTGTTGTTTAATTTTTCCAGCACAGCACTATGTATGTCAAGGTAGAAAACAGTCTTTTAAAGGCAGGTCTGATACCAGAAATCAGATAAAAGAGAGACAGTTTATAGGAGCTAACAATGTAGATAGATGTCTGTGTATTTGTCCTGTAAAGTATTTGGCAATCTCTCTGTGTTAAACACAAGAAAAACCTGTTGTTAAGAAAATATAAATGGGTGGTTTGTGATTCTGTAGTATGCAACAGGCCATGTCAGACACGAAAATTTGATTGATTGAGTTGCACTAGGAAAATGAGTTTTGATTGATTCTCTGAGGAATCATGTGGATAAGATCCAAAAAAAAAAAAAAAAAGGGAAAAATGAGAAAATGGGAAAAATTTCCAGAGAAAGAACTGTAAGAATGATAGCATTGTTTGCAGTTAAGAATGTTTATGTTAAGGAACATTGCATAGCTTTGGTGCTTGCATGTATTGGCTTGATCAGCATTTACTTGCTATCGACATCTAAAAGGAAGAAAAATATAAGACAGTATTATTTCTACTCATTATATCTACGAATGAGTACACACACCATGGAAAAGCACCAGCTAATAGTTTGAGGAGGGTGGGGATGGTGTATATCCCCCAGAAAAAGGTCTGTCAATCAGTTTGTTTAGTAGTCAGTGATACTTTTACTGCTTTCTCTTTCATATTGGCTTTGTATTGATGGAAGCGTCTGGTTCAAGGTCTCTGATCCAGTGCCCAGATCCCTGCAAGGGTTTGAACCTTGGTATCCAAGAAATCAGCTTTCCTTCCTTGACCTTTCATGGCAGCAGTTCAGAACAATTGTTGTCTAACAGGAAGGGTGCTTAGTGTCCCACTTCACAGGCTCAGCCTTGATTATGTAATGAACTCTTACAAGAAATAAGAAAGGACACAAAACTGACCACAGGGTTAGACTCAGAAGTAGTCTCTCCAGAAATAATTCCTTCCCATATATATGTAACAAACAAGCATATGCAAAAATCCTCTTGCCAAATTAAGCAAACAAAAAAAAGCCTATCAGCAAATCAAACTATTTCTCTTACAATCTCCAAGGAAAGAAAAAAAAAAGAAAAGAAGAAAATAAGGAATTGCTTTTCTTACAAAGTTTTAAATTTTTAAAAAAATTGTAGAAGAGAGATGGATATATAGTAATGAAGAAATATCCTAAGTCACATTTTAAATAGGTAGGAAGAGAGTTCGAAGAATATCAGCATTCTGTCCCACCACTGTCATACAAAAGCCAGATGCAGTTTTGATTTAATTGCAGTTACAGCAATTCTTGATTTTACAACAATGTAATACAGTTATACAAACTACACTAGAGAAGTATTTTCTGAATACCACATGAACTTGTATACAAATTTCAGATACAGTAGATTTCACATTGTTTCAGTGCTATGAGGGTTATAGATAGATATTTGTATCATATAATCATTCCAGGTGTTAAGGGAGAAAAGAACTTAAGAGAACTGAACCTTTTTCAAGTATTTAGCAGGTTTTACTCATTGAAAGGTGAGACCATTGTCCAATCACATATGATTCCTTTCAACAATGATTTGATGCAGTTGTGAAGTTCAAGCTTTCATCAAGTAGGCAAAAGGTAGAGAGATAGATTAGAAAACAGAGTTCCAATTTATATTCAGTGTCTACATTGTTTCAATGATGCTCAAATATCTTCTCCAGGAGATGGGTTACCTCACAAACACAATAAATTGTTTAGTGAAGAGTTGTTCTTCTAATCTCATGTAGGATTTATAATTGCAATCTTATGATTACCTATAGTGTTGGGGGTTTATTTTGTTTTGTTTTTCTCTTTAATTCATAAATTTGTTAAATTACCAATTTAAATATAATTAGGACATAATATCTTGTGAGTCTGATTGATTAATAAGACATTATATGCATTTTTATGAAGAATTCATTATCAGTTCTATTGTTATCTCCTTTAATCTTCTGTTAAAGCATTTTATTTGTCCAGGAGAATGATAGAGCAAATTTCTGCTTCCTTCTTTATTTTTACCCTTTCTCTTATTCACTTTATGTCTACTGTACAAGTCAATACCATTTTTTAATATATATAGAAACATGGAATCATAGATTCATGATTTTCATGTTTTCAAGTTCATCCTATCTTTTAGTCTTAGATGTCTGAAACAATCTTTATATCTCTTTATTTTTAATTTTACTGTTAAAGAAACCAGATTTCAGGAGAAAAAGAGTCTGATAAAGTGTTGGGTCCATTGCTCTGTTCTAACTCTTCCATGTGAGGAAGTTTGTGTGCTGGCTAACACATCTGTGTCTTGATTTCCTCCTCTTTCTGAATGTCTTCTCTGCACCCCGCTCTTCTTCACACAGCAACTGATTTCTTGCCAAAAGAACCATGCAGAAAGTGATTAAGATTCTGAGTTACAGTCTGAGCTCTGTTTACATAATGACTTTTGTTGTGTTTCTTATCTGACTTACCTCTCTGGTCTGTGAATCAGGCCGCTCGTATTGCAACATAGCTGAACATCTGTCAATTTTGGGGAGTATCAGCCAGTTTGACACCAGGCAATCTTCTCCTCAGCCTTGATGGCATGTTTGTCTCCAGGATGTTCACTGGAGGACAGCAGGACAGAGTGGGTACTGCCATTGTGGTGCTGAGGAACTTAAGTGCATATTATCTAGATACTTGCTTTTATATGCAATGTTGAGTGGTCTACATATAAGGAAAACATCAGTCTTTCCAAAGAGGGTGGCCAGGCACTGGAATGGGCTACCCAGGGAGGTGGTGGATTCTCCACCCCTGGAGGTATTCAAGAAGAGACTGGATGTGGCACTTGGTGCCATGGCCTACTAACTGCAGTGGTAGTGGATCAAGGATTGGACTTCATGATCTCAGAGGTCCTTTCCAACTCATCTGATTCTATGATTCTATGATTTGCTTTGTGGGTGATTTAATGCCCACATTACTCAATACTCATTATATTTTAGCTTTCTGTCCAACAATGCCCTGTACCCAAAGTAAATGGTATTAAAGATGATTCATATTTTCATATTTGGCCCCCTCTTTCTCCCAAAATAATCAATCTGTGCCCTATCTTTGCACTTATACAGCTCATTTCTATAGTACTTGAGAAATTGCACCTTTATACAGAGATTGTACTAAGCTGAATTTCAATAGTTCCATCCACTCCAGCTAGAAATCCTCCACCACAGATGTAATCCACACCTACTTGTTACTCACTGGTCAAACCAGTCTATATATGTTCTGATTGCAGAGCTCTGTGGCACACTAGCAGAATAACCAACTTTGAGACACTTGTAAAATTTGAAGTTCTATTTTCTAAAACGCTATTTTTATTTTTAGTACCAGAAATTTGTTAATCTGTACACTTTGCAGAAGGATGCAGAGGGCAGAATTGCCCGCTGCAGTAAGGAGTTAAAGTTTTCAATGTACTTGGAATAAAAAATCCAGATGTTGAAATTGTTCAGGAAAGAATGTAGTGAGAAAAAAATAAACTAAATTCATTAAAGAGTCTGATTTTGTTCAGATATATTTTACATTTTTAATACAATTTTTACATGCCACAATATTTAATATTAAATGAAAAAAAAGGAGGAAAGTCACACTGAAAAGGCAAAAGTTAAATAGACCATGCAGAAGTTGTCAAACAGGGCAAGATTTCTTTTTCTCTTTTGAAAGAAAATTTTGGCACAATAAACATAATTTTCCAGAGCATTTCTTTTACACAAGAATCATTTAGAAGAGTAAAAATTGCTCCACCAGAATTTTGCTTGGAAATAATTTAATAGATGTTTTAATATCTAAAACAAAACCAAAACCAGGGTTTTTTTAGCTGATATATCCTCAACTTTCTTTCTTTTTTTTGGTTGTGCTTTTTTTGTGTTGTTGTTTTGTTGGTTGGTTTGGTTTGGTTTGGTTTTTTTTTTTTCTGTATTGTTAAACAATGGAAAGAGAAGTATTTCTTATATCAGTTACAAAAAGATATAAGTTCAGAAAAATAATCCAAGCTAATAAAAACCAAAAGATTTGCTGTCACATATCATTATATGTGCTTTGAATTTTTAATAGTATTTTTAAAAGTGTTTGTTTGAGGGGGTTTTTTTATGTTTTTAATTTTCAAAGATGGACTTGAAGGGAAGGGCTGTTTTTTCATTCCTTAGTTTAGCTCAAACACTATGCCTTTAAAGCTAAAATCAGTTCATATTTGGCGAGGTTTATATTTTCAGTGTTTCCATAGTACGATAAATTCTGGGTTGTGTCTAGCTGTGGGTCCAAGGCTGCGTTTAACAAAGCGACTGAACTTTTAACCTTTCAGGCATCCAGGTTTTGATTATTATAATGAACTGATTTTCATTTAGATTTTGTTTTATTAAAGTAAATCCAAATAATCAATGTGCATGCATATATATGAATATGCTGAGCCTCAAGCAATAAAGGATGTCTTTTTTAGGTCACTAGCAAGACTTATTAAGGAAACAGATATGTGAGAAACCCCTACTCCTATTTGATTAGTAATCAGCACTTAAATGAAGATTTCTCACACCTCGGTTTCAATTATTCACTTACTAACCTATGGACAAATTGATGCTTTCCTAGGCGTAATGCTATGCTATTATATGCCTTCTAAATGCTGACAGTTTCAGAGATTCTGCATGCCACTGGATACTTTTTTTAAAGATCGGGAATTGTTTTACACTAATTTCAGACTAGAATCTTCATTCCTATTTTCTGTTTATTCTTACAAAATTAGCTGAAAGCAGTCAAATAAAAACACATTAAAAGTATTCTATTTACCTTTTAATCTTCTTGCTACTTCCATTAAACTCTTAAGCTATAAATGAGCAGAAGCTGTCTCTGTGAGAAGTTATGAAGTGACATATCTTTTCCCTTCTTCTTGGAGGAATAATGTGATGAGCAGTGAACACTAGAGGGGGAGCTTAACCGTTCACGAGACTTAAATCTCCAGACCCTCTGGGAAAGGATCAGAGTGATACGATAGCTGCTGACTTAAACAAGCAGAGTTAAGGCATGGACAGCCATGGTTCAAAAGTCAATAGGTCAAGAATAGTAGAGAGCCAATTTATTGTCATTTTCCAAAAAGGCAGCAAATCATAAGTGGAATTGAGAAGTTTAGGACTCTGCTCCTACCATGATGTGGTATACTTTAAAAACCTCTCTAGAGGCAGTTTAACATGAAGAGTAGGATTACAGGGATTTTTTTTTTCCCAAGGACTGTCTGTCATTTAAATGTCTGAGGAATGATGGAATGAATTATCATAAAATTTTGACAAATGTGATGGCTTAACCAAAGGGGGAAAACAGACATTCCACTTATTGGGTTCTAATAAGACATGACATTTAAAATGAGTTTACATGGCAGTTAGACCTTTGCTTTTCCTTTTTTTTCTTTTTTTTTTCTTTCTTTAACTCAGAAACATTTGTGTTTGGAGAGAAATGATTTATAACTGATGCTTATCTAAGAATGGAAAGCATGCTTCTTTTCATCTTTGCTTCCTATATTTTAATGACTTGGTGCCTGTTTCATATACGGTATTTCATATACCCTTAGTGTTGATTGTTACTAGCTCTTGTAGGATGTCTGTTCATCCTTTATTGCAACCATGAAATATAGATTCATGACACAATTTTACTATCTTTGTTATAATTGCATCACAAAAATTGTTTTTAATTTTAAAATGCTGCAGGTTTTTCTTTCTGTTTGTTGAAATTAAAGTATTTCAATAATTTATTTTCTGTTTATATATCTCTTCTTAAGGAAGTATTGACAAGTCCAAATTGTCTAGTGTCTGTTTACACAAGCATGCAAGTACTTGGGTAATGTAACATTCGTTCATTTCCTGTGAAGTAGCAAATAGCCTAGAAAACTGGCCAGGTGAGTACAGCTGCTTTTTTTTTTTTTTTTGCCTTCTCCCCCCCGCCCCCCGTTTTCTTTTTCTTCTTTTCTTTTCTTTTCTTTTCTTTTCTTTTCTTTTCTTTTCTTTTCTTTTCTTTTCTTTTCTTTTCTTTTCTTTTCTTTTCTTTTCTTTTCTTTTCTTTTCTTTTCTTTTCTTTTCTTTTCTTTTCTTTTCTTTTCTTTTCTTTTCTTTTCTTTTCTTTTCCCTTTTTTGTTTTTTTTTAGTTTTTTATACCATTGAGTGCATGGAAAACAGTATAGACACACAGGAATTTTCTGAATGCAAAATAATATCTGTGAAAGTCTCTGAAATGCTCTTATCAGGATCAGGATCCATTATAGGAAAGGAAAGGGGTTTTTTTCTTATTTTCACCAATTCCCAAGATGATGATCAAAGGTGGATGTGAGCATGGCATCAGCTGGGCCAGAGAGTGCCTGATCCATAACCTGACCCAACTTTTCCATATCACTGCTTCTGGCACTGTCCCTCGGTCAGTGAAACTAGCTCTTGCCCTAACAGTAATGTGTTCAAGCAACCAATGTGGAGCCAAAATACTACTGAATTAAGCAAAACAAAACAGAGTGATAAATCCTGTTTTGTTTCATTTCCAGATTGTTTATTACTCTTGATGGGATGATAATTTTATCTGCAGTTAAGAAAGTAATGCTCCTGCTATATCTGCAAGGCACCAGATAAGCAGAAATTAGGTAAGCATATGTTTGTGTCTAATGCAAGTGATGATATTTTTAAAGAGTCTCTGCAAAGAATTTTCCTTCTTTACGTTTCTCTGTGAAAGAGGTGGATAAATTCATTATTTTAGTGTTTTGCCCCAATGGCTCATCCTCATGATGATTCTACCCACAGTTTTCCTTGGACAGCAGATATACATTACCATCATACTATATATAAATATATACACTTTAATTATAAATTAATTTATTTAAGACATTACTATGTCATGTACCATTGTGCTGGCTTCAGCTGGGGCAGAGTTAATTCTCTTCACAGAAACTATCATGGGGCTGTGTTTTGGATTTGCACCGAACACAGTGACAATAATATAGANTTATTACTCTTGATGGGATGATAATTTTATCTGCAGTTAAGAAAGTAATGCTCCTGCTATATCTGCAAGGCACCAGATAAGCAGAAATTAGGTAAGCATATGTTTGTGTCTAATGCAAGTGATGATATTTTTAAAGAGTCTCTGCAAAGAATTTTCCTTCTTTACGTTTCTCTGTGAAAGAGGTGGATAAATTCATTATTTTAGTGTTTTGCCCCAATGGCTCATCCTCATGATGATTCTACCCACAGTTTTCCTTGGACAGCAGATATACATTACCATCATACTATATATAAATATATACACTTTAATTATAAATTAATTTATTTAAGACATTACTATGTCATGTACCATTGTGCTGGCTTCAGCTGGGGCAGAGTTAATTCTCTTCACAGAAACTATCATGGGGCTGTGTTTTGGATTTGCACCGAACACAGTGACAATAATATAGAGATGTTTTTGTTATTGCTGAGCCGCACTTACATAAAGCCTCTTCTGCTTTCCATACTGCCTCACTTGCAAGAAAGTTCTGGGTGCATGGGAGGCTGGGAGGAGACACAGACAGGACAGGTGACCCCAGCTCACCAAAGGGATATTCCATATAATATGACATCATGCTCATTATGTAAATCTGGGGAGAAGAAGGAGGAAGGGACTGCCCTTTGACATTGTCTTCGCAAATCACCGTTACACATGATGGGACACTGCACTCCTGGAGATGGCTGAACACCTGCTTGCCCATGGGTAGCAGTGAATTAATTCTTCATTTTTCTTTGCTTGTGTGCCTGGTGCAACAGTTTAGTGAAGAAAGCAAAAGCCACAGAAATATTAATATTAACTTATATTGGTTTATTATACTCAAAATCATTATAACATATTGTCACACATATGAAAGGTTTGAAATATCATTCTTCAGTGGAAATGTAAATAATGAACTTACAAGCTTAAAAAGACTTAAAAAGCTTAAAAAGACTTAAAAAGCTTAAAAAGTAGTTCAAACAGATATTAGTCTAAAATTTTCTGCCTTTGACTTTCACAAACCTTTTTCTGAACAGGAGGTACCTGCCCTAAAAAGAGAGAATGTCGCTAATCTAATTTGAACTTATCATATTGTTCTATCTGAGTTGGGTGGCTCACTTTGATTTACGTATGCACTTTGATGGTGTAGAAAAGACTTTTGGGGATACTACATTATATATTGCAGACATTCCTGCAGTAGCACTGTGGGTGTGCAGAAGTTACATCATTTTAGAAACTATTGAATTTAGAAACTATTGAATTCAAAAGACAAACAGGTCCATTGATTACACACTACATAGACCCTAGCCGGCTTTTAAGGGCACACTTTTGTCTGTTTTGTTACTGTATCTCCAATGATTTTCAACAAAGCTTCACTGCTGATATTAATAGGGGAATTTGATCTTGTATTTTCAAACATGCTAATTTCTCTTTAAACACCTTTTTAATATTGTCAAATCCTTTATTATTTCAGGCAGACATTTATTGCTTCTCTGTAATGTTGAGAAAAGACCATGTCTAGCAGTAAACACAATTCAGGAAGAGAGAGAAGACAAATAGGAGGTCAGTAACTGTGGAATAAGAGCTCTTTTAAAATCAATATTCATCTATGCTTCATCAGATCTCACCTTTTCTTCTCTCTGATCTCTCATTTTTAGTTTACTAATATATGTAGCTGAAGTAACTAGCTACAGGCTTTACAAAAGCACAGGGACAGTTTATATTCCACCCACCCAGAGATGTTTACTAACAGTGTTTGCCATAGGATTTTTTTTTAATATAAGACTAATATTTAAGCAAAGAATGTGTAAGTATGGTAGGTAGACAGATGTTAGAAACATTACGTGAAAGAAGGTAAAACACTATATTAGATAAATAATTTATAAGGCACAAGATGATGGGTTTTTTAAATTGAAATTTACACTGAGATTTACAACTCCGAGTGAACTCGGGCTCTATCTAGAGCACTTTTTGGATGAGATCTGGACAGAGAAGTTATAAAAACTGGAAATTCACCAAGAAATCAGGCGAGCCCCAAGGCAATTTAGAAAAGAAGGAGCAGGGACATGATTGTTTCCAAAGGAAAAGAAAACGTTAAACAAGTATCAGCTATCTAAACAAAAAGCACATCATAATTCCTTTTTCTTGTTTAGTACAATGCTGATTACACGATACATGATCTGATATTTTCTGAAAAAGTTTGTTTTCTCAGGCAAATAAATAAAAGAATAGTTTTATGTTGTGTTGAGCAAAGGTATCTATTCCTTCCTTTCCCCTAAATTTCCTCAGTAAAATTCTCCCTGGAGCAGCGCTGTATTTCTGTCTGTGTTCAGCACTGCTCACTCTTGACATGAGAAGTGAAATTCAGGAGGAAGCTCAATGCAGTTGATGCTTTTTTAAGCAAGTGGCTTTCCATGAGGATGTGGCCAGTGCAGGACATCTTCTCCTTAAGAATAAATTAATGTAAATGGGTCAGCTCTAGTGTTCATTAAATCATAGATTCAATCTTGAGTTTAAAGGGACCCACAAGGATCATTAAAAAAAAAAACAAAAAACTTCCTTTATTCGTAGAATCAAAGAAGCATGCCCCTGATCTCACTGTTTGCAGACTTTCTGGTTGAAAGCATATCTGTCCCCATGATACAGCTGGTTTGGATTTCATCCTTCAGCTTGAACTTGGCATGTCTCTGGGCAGAGTCCTCAGATACACTTTTCACTGAAGACCCACCAATGCTGTGATTGCATGGTTGAATGGCCTCATTTTAGAGAATTTCTGCATTTCAGCTGGTGATTGGTACTCCACCACTCAAAGTCAGCATCTGCCCTTCAGAAATATAATACAGCATCTTGAACACTCTGCAAAGGACATAAAATTGGGGATGCCGTATCTGTCACAGGTCAGGTTGATGTGGACAGTAAATTATGGTCTGGGCAACAACATTTTCCTTCATCAGTGTTGTGGCCCATGAGATAGAAAAGATTTAAAGATTCTGCTTTTCATCTTGAGCCTTAAAGCACAAAGGAAAAAAAAAGCCAGGTGTTTCTAGGAATAATGTAATTAGGGGGAGAGTAAGTTGCCTTCAAAAGATAAACACTATAATTGAAATAAGGGATATTATCTAAAGAGAAAGAATTAAACCAGAAGATGTGAAAGAACTCATTGTCTTTTAATACCCACAGAATGATTCATAACAGATTGCTGCTTTCAGCTCTGAGTAAGTCGTTAGCAGTTAGAGCTACAAAGTAAAAGATTCTTGTAGTGGTTTGTGAAAAGTAACAGAAAAGAAGGGAATGAAAACAGTGATCCTAACAGCTTGGCATTTGATATCAAAATCAGTGCTAACAGGTAAAGCCTTTGCAAATTCTGATAGAGAAATTGAAATCTACTGTTTTGTACTTGTAAATCTGTTAGTTTGAAGGCGTTTATTGGATTATTTCAGATTCTTGATTATTTTAAAGTTAAGTACATTTCCCATTACAAGCTTGATTTCTAAATCTACATTTCTAAATTGCCCCACACAGAAGCAGTCTCTTCAAAGCTTGCATGATACATCTTTACCAAGATCTTTAAGACATCTGTGTTTTGAAGGGAAATCTAGAGTAAACCAGAGAAGTCATTCTAAATTTAGGGCAACTTCAGCATTTTGTTTTATTTTTCATTTTTTCTTCTTAATTAATTGCTTGGCTTATTCTGTTGCTCTTATGAAGAAACAGTTCTTAGTGTATTTCTGTGTGAGGTGAACATGTCAAAGGGTACCAACCCAGTGGTGACATGCAAGTGCAGTAGCTTGTGATGTCCAGTCCTACAATACAGTAGGACAGAGTTCAGAGTACAGCCTTGTTTCCTTTAAGGACACAACTAACATGGTGTGGATAATAGCATATGGAGGAGATGCAACTGTTGCAGATTAAACCATAAAGAAGGAGATACAGAAAGTAGATAGATTAACCGAGGGATGACAGGGAAGAAAGATGAGAAAAAAACACCATGTCAAAATTTAAGTGTTTCAAACTGTTTTCAGTGTTATTACAAGGTTGTGAACTTATTTTTCTTCGATTTCCTTAGTGCTCTACTATCTGATGTAAAAAATTCCTTCTTTTCCTTTCCAAAGTCTCTACTTCTTTAGTGAAATATTAGGGATTGTAAACCACATGCATTGACACAGCAGTTTCTAGGAGCTAAGACAAATATTTTTACTTAAAACTGCAGAGTGGATTTTACTTTTGGAGAATGCAACTACCTAAATTAGATTTAGGTAGGATACTTAAGATTTTTATTGCCATCCAATCCTCAGCAAATTCAAGCACTGGATTGAAATAATGTCTCAGCCAAGAGAAGTGAAGTGAACAGGAGCTGCAGAGAAGGAAAACATGGAAGAAAAAAAAAAAGGAACATGTTTTTTTTCTCCGTTATCTGCTTAGAGATGCTAAAAATAGATTATGCACACTTCCTCCCTTACCTCTAAAGTAACTCTGTCAAAACAAATTGATTTTAGTTTAAGCCCAAATTAATGAACCATCTTTATTATTTCAGGGGAGAGAGGATGGCAAAGGAAAAAAAATAGAAAAAGAGAAGAGCCAGGAGTCATTGATAGAATAGGTGCTTTATAATGTGTTAAATGTGTTTATTTGCACTTCCAAAGTTCAGATTTCCTCATACATTTTCATACTGATAGAGATAAAATGCTAAAGTCTTAAATCCCTCTATGCCATGCTGAGTTGCTAAGGGCTGTTGAGTTTTTGTTATTTTTCCTCTCGAGTTAGCTCTGATTATGCCTGCTGAGTGAAAAATTTGTATTTGCCGACAGAAATAGGAGCCATACCACATGAGCTTGCACTCAGCAAATACTCCAATACATCACAAAGATTTCCTCAACCCACCTTCAGAGGCCAAATTGAGGATGTTATTTTCTGTCTGGATCTGATCCCGAAAGCTATCAGTAAGGAGTGTTTCTCCATCTCTACTTAAAACAAGACCTACAAAGCTGCAAATGTTCATACATAGTCTCATTAGAGAACTGGACTCCTGGTCTTCTAGCACAGAGCTGTGAGTGAACTTCAAATATAAGAGGGCATCAGTTAGATTCAAGGTAGGCTTTTAATGTAATTTTTTCTACTTTACCTTTAAAGTCATAAAGGAGTGCCCTTTCCACTGTGCAGCCAATGATCACTCAACAACACCAAACAAACCAACAAAAAGCCTCTCAGGAGAAGGGTTTCCCTCCCCTCACAAAGGGGAAAGTAAAATCTTTTACTGATGGGTTTTCTAATAAAATGGAAAATACACTAGACTCAGTGTAGCTTTTTGCACCCTTCTGCTTTTTACACCTGATTATTGAGGGAAAGATTAGAAAAAATGCTTTTGAGAACAGCACAACATCTGATCCAGATATGAGCATGGTCATGTGTAACTATTTTCTATTTAAATAGTGGAGTCATTTTAGTAAATACTCTTAAATGGAAAAATTAAATTAAAAAGATGTTATACTTCACCATCTAAAGGTCTTTTTCAAAAGTTGTTATGATACTGTGAACTGTGATCATAAAGGAAAGGAAGTATTTCTTTGAACATAACAAAGGATCCAAAAATAAATACAATCCAAGAATAACTGTCCATGGAAATTAAATTAAAATGAGCTAGGGGAGTTTGAAAAAACAAAAAAGCTAGATACATGAAACAAGCCTAAGAGTGCCAAGTGACCAAAACTTTGGAAGTCCAACAGTCTGTAGTCTGTACTCAGCTGCATTCAGCTGAGGCTAGAAGGACTTAACAATTAGTTTTTGTTCCCAAGATAATATAGCCTTTTGTGTCTGTGTCATGGTTTTTTTTTCCCTGTAAACTTCATCAATTATGAAGCAGTCATGATCTAAACACCATTCCTTGCCTTATGGTAATTTATATATGCACACATATAATTATTGCAGTATTTCCACCATTTTATTTATGTGTTTTTATTTCGGGTATGTAGATACTCAGAAGATTTATGCAGATTTTATAAATTAGTACTAGAGCATTTATGCCAATTGATGGTGTCCCATCTGTGCTTCCTCTGTAGTGTTTGGGGGGGCACCCATGTAAATTGTTACTTTTTTTTAACTAGGTCACTGCATAAAAAACATCATGCATTACCTGTTATAATTTTGATATGCTTCAGAATATTTATTTTTTTTTTTTAGATAACATTGAGTCTTGAGTTTTCGTTCACTCACAGATTCTTCTCTTTTCAGTCACTGAAAATCCAAACAGATTTGAAGAAATTAAACTTTTGTTCCTGTCTCATGGATAGCAATATTCCTTTGTTTTCTATACTATCTCCAGTTTAATCTATTATTTGGTGTACATTTTTGAATTTATAAATCAATAGATCAATATTGATTTATTGATCTATCTACCAGCCAAAACAGCCAGATTTACTGTTGATGATATCTTTGCTTTGTTCAGTTACTTGATTCACTTTTTTTTAAGAGGCTCTGAGTATCTTTTTGGGGAGTTGTCTTCTTTTGTTTCCTTTTTCTCCAGGAAAAATAAAGAGAAAAAAAACCCCAAACTCTTTTAATGTTTTAATTTGCACAGTGTTGGAACCTAATCTAAACCTTTATTTCTTTTTTGATGATAAGAGATAACGTTTACCTCAATGTTACAGTCTTCAATTTCAATTTATAGTAAAATTATGTTGTCTGTTTGTATTACTTGTAGATTTAGCTAGAGATATTTTCATCATCCTAAGCGGCAGTGACCTAAACTTGCTGATTCAGTGCCTAGACTCAGTAGCCACGGGACAGTTAGGACTGCAGAAGAAGACTGGAAAAACGCAGAAATCCGAGCAAGTTGTTTTAGTTTGGAAAAGGCTGCATGTATTTTCAATATTAACTAGAAGTATATCCCGTCCATAAAAAGGAATGCCTAATCTTAGTTTGACCTACATTGTTGTTCAAGTTTGAATTTCAATTTATGTTTTCCAGCATTATTTGTTTTTCTCTCTTCCAGGAGTATTGAAGAGGGGAATTCGAGTCTTTTTGTTAGTTTCCCTTTTGCCTGCCAGGATGGGTTATGGAGTGAATGGACCTTCATTGCACCAAAAACAATAGAATGTGTATGGCTGGGGTCTCTGATTTGTGTTATCAAAGGTTAGAAGTATAAATATACATTTTACCATCACAGGGCAGAATTTTCTACACTGAAACTTGCTTGACTGCTATCTGACAAGCTTTACAAAAAAACTTTTGTAGAGTTCATTGGATGGTAAATAAGAAAAAGTAACTTATGAAAAAGGGAACACTAAACTACTTCAGGCTTAAAATCCAGGATGTGTCCATATAATACAAGCAATGTCGTATCACAGCATTATTCTCTAAGCACAGCTAAGTATGATCATCAAAAATACTTAACACTTTCCATACCTTCTCTGTCATGAAGTGATCTGTGCAAAGTTCAAGCTGCTACAAAACCAAAAATGGCAAACTTGCACTGAGCAAGTGCTAACAGTGCCTATGAAATTCCAGTTAAAACTGTGTACTCAAATGCTCTCAAATGTGGGCAGAATGAGGTGAGGCTGTGCTTATGCAGTCAGGTGAGCTAGCCAATGTAGTCAGGTGATATGACAATACTCTATTGCAACAAGTAGACAATCAAAGTAGATACCTTTTTTTAACCTTTTAGATTACATTTGCTTGTTTTCATTTAAAATATTTCTCAAATGTGTGTTCAGCACTGGGCATCTCTGGCTATTCCTTGATGTCTTTTCAACAACTGTTTCTTCTTGTGGAGATTTTGTTCTTTTATTCCAACTTGCTGGACTCACAGTTTTCAAGATTAACTTTTTACAACTTCTCCACCGATCTTTTCTTAAGATAACATTGAGATACCCTCTTATATAAGATACGAACTCCCAAACCATTTCCTTTATCAATGGTGCTACCATTAATCTGATTTGCTGTTTGACAAATTTTCCCAACTCTCTCTAGAAACTAGGGCGTCATACGGGTTAACATCTGTCAAGTGAAAGATCAGATCAGACTTCTTCCAGGCATAGGATCAAATATTTTCAACAGTTTATTCACAGAAAATACTGATAATAATTAGAAGAATTTTTCTTGGAAAGTTTCTGTGTTATTGCTGGAATATAAGCTCATTTTTGTTTGTTTTTTAAAAAGTCATTACAGCCGTGATTATACCTGAGCAGGGGATGAAGCACTTCAGAAACAAGGGGCCGTGTTTATGGTAATTGTTTTTAAATACCCTGTTGTAATCAATGCATCCAAGGGTGGAACAGCTCCAGACAATACTCTCAATTTCCGAAACAGTAAGATAAAATCTAGGAAGAAAAATTTATGAGAGCATAATGAAGAGTTGATTAAAATAACAACAGCAACAAAGAGTGTGAAAAAAAGTTTGAGGTATATGTCATTAAAAGAACTTGCAAACTCATTAAAAAAAAAAATTCAGGTTGTCGATGCAGCATTGTTTTGCACTGAGCCACTACTTTTACACAATGGTTAAGATTTTTATACTAAGCCATTTCCTATAACTTTTATGTGTTTCACATTCAATGTTGAAAGGTTATAATACTTTTTGCTACAAGTGAACATTTTGGGCTAGACTAGGATAGCTTGTGTTAGATTTCTCTCACATAACTTCTGCTGTCTATAGCTGTAGACAGCTCTGTCCAAGTTCCTTTTACAGCAGTGGAAAGAAATGAAATGATCAGGTACTTTTAGGACATCACCCAACCAACGCAGTTTAAATATGTGTTTTGAGATTAAGTCAGTTGTGCCACAAAAATTATTTTCTCCTGTGATTGTGAAGACACAAGTGCAACGAACCTTGCTGCAGGAATATCTGCTGGCAGGTGAATCCCACCTCTCGTGCATAGCTCAAAGTAAGACATGGATATAGAAGAACATCTTCCAAGACCTACTTTTTCTGCTTTCAGGAAAGAATTTTGGTATTTGATTCTTCTTTTTCTAAGAAGAAAAATAACCTTTGCAAGCTCACTGCAGAATCCAGTTTACCTTATGTCTGCCAGGTCAGATCTTTAGCTCTTCGTTGATATAGTCTACTTCCTTTCAAGGCACCTCCTATCCACTAGTTAGGATATCCATGGAATATATATATATATACTCAGATGAACTAGATTTACAGACTGATCTGAGATGATATGGAATTGTGTTTAAATGTTTTCTTTAAATGAATCATGGCAGATAACAGCTCCATGTTGTGATAATCAAACCAGGTCAATGTGGGCAGTAGAAAATCATTTGTCACCTTGTAGAGCTCATAACAAATTTGTTCTTTAGTTGCACTTGCATTTAATTAATGCCTCAATATTTGCAACTATTTTACAGCAGAAAATACTTTGAGTGGTAATATTTAGTATAAGAGAACATAGCAATCCAATTCAACCTAGAAT
This sequence comes from Pachyramphus minor, assembly GCA_013397135.1. Classification (NCBI taxonomy): domain Eukaryota; kingdom Metazoa; phylum Chordata; class Aves; order Passeriformes; family Tyrannidae; genus Pachyramphus; species Pachyramphus minor. Next base: position 130,909 of record VYXB01006898.1, on the reverse strand, counting down.
GCAAAGTTACCTGCAACACTGCAACTTGTGAAGTATTTATTTTTATTCTAACTAAATAAAGAGAGCCACAGATTATGATAAATTTTGTGTTGTCCTTCAGAGATACATCATCTAGTGCTCGAGGCCAAAAATTAGTAGTTTCCATAATTAGTAAGGGAAATTGAATAATTGGACTGTGGTTTATGGGGGGTTCTTTCTCTAAGAGAAACCATCTAAGTCTCAGTCAAGTGGGTTAACATGATTTATTTTTTTAGCACACAATTATCTCAAATTCATTTAACATAAAGTCAACACTTGAATATTTTTTTTCATTTCTTCTTAGCATAACAACAAAATGATGTTTTTGTGAATACTTTATACTCATATTTTCTGCCTGAAAATGTACTTAATATGTATTCAGAATATTCAAAATATATAGGTTTTCTGAGAACAGTGGGAGAAATAAGTGCTTGTCTTCCAATAAATGGCATAAATTGGGATATTTCAATGGAATTTCACATGGTTACAAGACACCAATTTAATTCATATTTTGCCATCATGTAGAAACCTTACATTTGAATTGGTTATGCTCAGAAAATTTAAAAAGCTAAATCAGTTTAAAGATATCTTCCTCGCTCAGCACAAATACACTGTTGTGTGCTCTCACTTTCTAATACATGTATGTAGTGGTTTAAGCCCAGCCAGCAGCCAAGCACCATGCAGCCACTTGCTCACTCCCCCATAGACAGACAGGAGAGAAAACCGAAAGGGTAAAAGCTGGAAAAGTTATGGGTTGAGATAAAAAAAAGCCACACGCACAAGCAAAGAAAAACAAAGAATTGATTCACTGCCTCCCATGGGCAGGCAGGTGTTCAGTCATCTCCAGGAGAGCTCCATCACACATAATGGTTACTTGGGAAGACAAGCACCATCACTCCACCTCTTCCTCTTTCTTCCCAGATTTACATTCTGAGCATGATGTCATATGGTGTGGAATATCCCTTGGTCACTTGAGGTCACCTCTCCTGGCTGTGTCTCCTTCCATCCTCCCAAATGCCTCACCAGCATGGCAGTATGAAAGGCAGAAAAGGCCTTGGCTTTGTATAAGTGCTGCTCAGCAATAACAGAAACATTTCCACTCTATCAACCCTGTGCTCCACACAAATCCAAAACACTAGCCACTGTGGAGACAATTAACTCTATTCCAGACAAAAATGGTACACATGGAGACAACTTTAATTCACAGCAAAACACTTCTCTGGATGCACTTGCAAAAAAATTGGTATTACTACATTTTATTGGATCTGACTAAATATCTACCTAGCCCAGCATTCCTGTTTCTGTCAAAGCAGCTGTAGAAGTGTACCAAAAAAATATATGAATATACACAGACAACAGAAAATACATAATATTCATCTAATAGACCTTCGCCCGAACTGGCAACACTTATTCATGTGAATAAAGTCCCCTTGAAATCAGAGGATTAGCATCCTGACTGTATTGTTCTGTTCCACTTTTTAACTGAAATAACATCATGTGTTTCCAAATGGATATTGATCCTCTAAACCCTCTTATGAAAAGCCCCAGTAGAGTTTCCAAAGAGAAGCAAGGATTTACAGAACAGTCAGGGTATAATTTCAGCTAAACCTGAAATGTGCAAGTGCCTGTATAATTTGTTCCATAATTGCTGCATACTGCACATAACCTCCCATTGACTTCTCTTTTGTCTTAAAAAGCCCCTAAGTATGGTTTTAGTATTGAAGCTTTTAAATATGGTTTCAGTGTTGTTCCTGAAATCCATTCTTTTGAAAAAATGCTTTTAATGAAAACACATTGCTAACTTTTTCCTGACTCCAACAGAGGTGTAGCATTTTGTGGTGAGTTCCTTAATATCTCCTTCTGTATACAGTCTCTAGAAAAAAAAATTATTGTTATGTGCAATATTTAGAGTTTAAAAAAACAACCAAACAGAACAAAACCGAAACACTCTGTCACTTAGTAATCAGAGAAAAAATGTTAGGTGAAAAGTATATTAATGGGGTTTCTCTTGGATTTTGATGAAATACGCTTTCCACCTTTCTAATGGGAAACTTAGGAAGCTTAGATATGATTAGAATGATTGTGTCATTTAATGGTAAGTGTTCCAAAATATTCCTAGTGTTTAAAGGTAGACACAACCTTTAGATCTAAGTCTGATGATTTACATGCATCAGACTGCATCAATTAGCTAAGCTAGTTATTTTACAACTAGCTAATCTCTGAGTGCATAAAGTGCTGCTGTAACAAAAATCTAGCTTAAAAAAATGCTTTCTGGTAACTATTTAGTTAGAAAAAGAATCAATATTCCTTCAGTATTCACAACCATTTAATAGCTTAACTGATACGTTGTTCAAGAAAGGTGAAAGAGAGAGAGAAAGAATGAGAGAAAGAGCAAAAG
>VYXB01006898.1:113783-127596 GCA_013397135.1 Pachyramphus minor | reverse complement strand
CTAGGTACAAGCTGCAGAGGGAAATTAATATTCAAAAGGTTAAGGTGTCTGTGAAATGTATGTAATGAGTAACACTCATAGTTTGTTACTATAGGTTCATTGCCTTTAATGTTGAGGACGGCACATGGATAATTTACGATTCCCATTGTCCCCTCTGCAGGGATTAATTCTGAATTATTTATGTACCTATATACGCACAGAACTGAAACATTTTAGTTAAAGTCAGCCACTCACTCATAGTCTTGAAATTATGCAGCCCTTGTTGCTAAAAATGATGTTAGCCTCTTGTGATTTAAGTCATAACATTTTATTTTCAGTCCCACTGAGAGAAAAAGCATAGAGGAAGAAAAAAGTTACATTTTCCTGAATATATCTCTGAATACATTCTTTTAAAGATTTAAATAAATAATATTAATTTTTTGAGTCAAGACTATTGTTGTAGTGGGCATGTAAATAAACCTTTATTCATTAATAGAGAGAATTTATCTATTGCTCTTTGACATTATTTTTTTAAGATGGCTATCTTTAAATAAAATCTTTGCATTTCAATAAAGGGAATCCCATCTATTTATTAATTAATCAAAGAATGGAATTTCATTTTGGGAGATTGGTCTCAACTGTTAAGAATTCCCACCAAATCATTGCCTTCGGTATAAATGAAACCTTCACTGCTGTTTCCATTTGAACTCCGATGATTCCTTGCTTCACTAAATGGCTCTTTTGAATACATCAAAATTCTTTAATCAAGGAAAAATGCAAACATTAAACATTTCTTAATAAAATATTAGATTAGGGAGTGTCTTGAGATCTACATTGAGGATAGTGTTTGATGAAGATTTAACCCACTCAGCAAGAATAGGACACAGGAATTTTATCTAAGCTAGATATCAATTCAGCATGTTATGTGTGTTTTTAACAAGTTTTGTTTCATCTGTAGAACAAACATACTTTTTTATTCAAACGTTTTAAAAATTTAATAAAATAAGTTTGAAATTTTAATAATTTCAACAGTTGAAATGCAAAATTTCAAGTTTGTCATTATACAGATGTCACTCTGCTAACAGCAATTAATAAAAAGGATAAGAGAAAAGAAACCATTGCTTGGGCAGCCCCAAACCTTTAGGATTTCAGATGAATTGGCCATCTCTGCCTTCAGGAATTGTATCCATAATGATGACTGTTCATGGCAAGCAGACAGCACAGTCTGTAAGCAGAGTATTTAATACTGAGTGGATAAAGATGTAAAAGTATTTGACATGGAAAAAAGATTAAAAAAAAGGTATAAAAGATCAATCCTTCTTTTTCCCCCTTCTGTACAATTCAACAATTGTTAATGAATTAGGAGGAGGGGCATATTGATGTACTGCTTGACTGTAACACAAAGAAGTGTAGTTAGCAAAAAGCTGCAGTGGGTAATGAACAGTATTTTAACTCGGCAGTTTAACCTCCGTGTCTGTCAGCAATGACCTTTTACCAACCCCAATGAGAGCCTGATTTCTCACTTTTGCTACTCACTGCTGGATGAGTGAATGTAGAATTTGACAGCTAGAGGTTTTACATGAAAAGGGAAGGTACTTAAAAAGCATGTTTTGTGATGATAGGCTACATTTATTCACTGTTCATTACGCTGGGTGCAGCAGGAGCGTTGGTGGATTGATTGGGTGTGAGCAGCTTGTCTTCTGGGGCAGCGAGGAGGCGTTATTGACCTGCATGGGAGTCGAGGTGGCCTCCAGATGACCCCCCTTTCACCTGAAATTGACCTTGAAAACAACCTAGGGTTCACCCTGCTTTGAATAAATAGAAAAGTGTCTTAACAGCATGTGGATTATTAGAATTGACATATTGCGCATTTCTCCTTTTTCAACTTTTATAGAGGTGCATGTGTAGGGGGTGGAGGGAGAGTGTTGCCTTTTAAATTTCCAGATCCAGCAGCTGCACGACTTGGTATTTGCACAGATTTATGGCAGAAGGCAACTAGACTTTATCCTGCTTGATGCTAAATTTTACCATTCATCATTATTGATTAGAGTCTACACTCTATGACAGAGCCCAAACCTTACTATGACAATTGCTATTTCAGTTGTTATGGGCCATAATGGGCCATAGGGATGATTTAAAAGAGCACAATAGCTATCTGTAATTACACATGAATAATCCATGAATTCTCTAGCACAGTGCTTATAATCAGACCCTAACAGCCAAGGCCAAGATATTTGTACTTGTTTCCCTTTCAGCAACTAGACCAAAAGGCACCTCTACATGTAAACTCCACCACAACAGGTCAAAAGCAATTGTTTCCTTCTGTGTCCAATCTTGACTTTTCTTCCTGTGCTTAAAATAAATCAGTTAAAGCGGAGGGTAATGGAGTATCGCATCACTGCCAAGAGTGCAGCCTCCTAATGAACTCAGCTTAGCATGGGGAGCTGCCTGGAGCTGTCTTCTCAGAAGCTCTTTCCTTTGGTTTTGCTTTATTTTATCAGACACAAAGAGTTATTTTTCAGTTTCCAAACCCTGATGGTATCTTGCTTCTATGACAACCTTTTTCTGTGTGGAAAGACAAATAAAGGAAACAGATACAGCAGCTAGCCCTGAAAGTCAGTGTTTAATTTTATGTTGGCTTATTCCCCACTGAACATTTTCTGAACTGTTGCCCAACTTTTGCCACTGTTTTGAAACATTAAGAGCACTGATCACAAAAGTATCTTTACTGCATGTTAGATGCAATTCTCAGAAAGCTGTGTTGGTAATAATAGCTTGGATTGGTGGCACCATGTAAGTGGCATTACATAAGAAATAAAGGCAAATTCACTAGATTTTTCTAAAACAAGGTCTCTTTAATCTCAGATACATCATTTTGAGCTAATTGCACAAAATCCAGGTAGCTACAACAGTCTCCAAAACCTACAATCATCACTGTCTGTTAAGTCCTGTGGCTGTCTTAGACTTCCACGATGGTCCCAGCTAGGGAGAGAACACTGTTTGGGGTGATCAAGGAGCATTGTGGATTTTTTTATTTCCAGTGATAACTGTCTGAGTGGCCATCCAGTTTTGGGTTCTGCAAAAAATTTCCTTCCTCATGCAGGGCTGAAAATGTGTTTTCATTCTTTAGGAACCACTATTTTTCTTCACTCTAAGTTTCAGTGCTAAGGCATGGTTAGAACATGCTTTTAAAATAGGCTTAGTAGCAAAATGAAAATACAATTTACCACACCCCCCCAAACAAAACAAAACAATAAAAAAACAAAAGAACAACCAAACCAAAAACCACAAACTATTGACAAATGAAATAACAGCTTGAACCATTTTCTTCTGAGTCATGTAAATTATTTTTTTCAAATATTTTTTTTCCTTCTGACTGCTAACATTTTTCTGTACATAAGTAAACACAAAGCAAAGATGTGTTTTCTTTACCAGCTAAGTCTAGAGAACACACACACACACACACAAGAATGAATTATAACTGGTATGACATTGGAAATCCGTGTAGTAGCACAGTCAGCTTCCATCTCATCTTTTTTCCTACCTCTCTAAAAAGGATAAGGCAGTTTTGCCCAGAGGAAGAAATAAAAGGAAATCCTCATTAATAGGTACATTAACAAAAGAACAGCTTTATTGGGGACATGTGCAGAAAGGGATGTTTGAGTAGCAAATGATAATTTACTTTTGAGGTATATTAAAAAGGTTTAATCTTACTGATCATGAGTTAAATTGGATGTTTTAATCAGTTAGTGAGTGCCAAAAATAATTATGCCAGAGTGCTTAGTCTGCAGAATGTGTACACAAAGCATATAAATCCTTTCCTTCCCCAGGGATGTCTCAGAATAACACACAACTAAAAGACAAAAATGATATCAAACTCATATAAATTAACATTGGAGATGATCTGAAAAAATACAATAAATAACGTGGTTCTATCATTCTGAATATGCTATATGGGTGAGAGTGGCCAACACAAATATGTTCATTAATCTCTTATATCTTCACTAAAGTTTTTCAGAAAACTTTCCTGCCATTTACTTTCCACAGTTCAGTTGAAGGTCATCTTATGAATAGCAAAAGCAGGCTGATATCTTTGTACAGAAATCTATAATCTTTTCTGAAATAAATGTTCAAAACTGAATTAATTTCACTTCTTTCTTCCTCTTAGGAAGAAAAGTATTTGTGAGTATTTAATAGCAACTTTGAAAGCTGGAACAATGCACTCTGGCCGATTCTCTTCTTCAGTCTTGTTCCTTCTTATAGAATTGTGTAGAGATTTCCTTTATGAGTGATTTTTTTTCAATCTCATATAGTACATAGCTACAGTAGTGTGTGTCTGTGTGTGTGTCTGTGTGAGTGTATGTGTGTTCAAAATTACTGTAGATTGGATGCCAATTGAAATGAGATGGCAGCTATGTAGGTGAAATGATCTTTAATCTTTGCAGCTTTTGCAAAATAATTTTGGGTGTAAATTATTCATATAATCCTTCTACTTGGAAAATATAAAAACATGCCCATCACGTACACCATGTGTGCTCTATATAAAGGCTTTTTTAGAAGCACCCAAGCTATAACTTATGGAATTTGAAACATATTTTTAGGATAAATAGGGTGAAAGGTTTTAATTTTTTAATTTTCATTCTTTCAGTTAATTCTGCACTTTTTTTTTTTTTTAATAAGGAAATCTCAGCAGATAATCCCACTAACCAGGACTAACAGGTTGATTTTAAAATTAGTCCATGCACTTTCCTCTTTCCAGACCCAATCCTGGGAAGGAAAACTGATGGAAAAAAGCAGTGGCAGTTGTACCGGAAGAGTGAGTTAGTTTGCTATAATATAATCTTGCCCCACTTCTAGCATGGCTGAGTTTTTTTCTCAGGCTTTTAATTTGCTGTAAAAGGCCACATATAGGTTTGATTTCCCACTACTCCCATTGTTTCTTAGAAGTTAACTGTACCGAAGGTAACAGTGATTGCAAGGTCAGTCTGATTATGTTTCTTTTTTTCTACCATATACATACTTCGCTATACCTGCCTAAGTATCCTAGATGCTTTGAATGAATCATTTATTAATACCTCTTCACAAGACAGGTGCTTCAGGTACTCTAGTACCCAAAAACCAAAACTTACACCACATGCATCACAAATTGTGGCCCATTATCCTTGTATTAAGTTAGTGTCAGGTCACAGAAAACCATTCTCAACCTCATTTGTTTATTTCAGATGGAAAATAACCATAAAATAACATTTGAAATTTGGATTACTGTTGCTTTCCTAATGTCTTATACATAATTCTACACTATCTTTGACTGCCTTCTGTGTTTTAGGCACTTTCTGCTGGTGTACAGCAAGATGTAAAAAAAAAAAAAAAAAAGGCACAAAAATTTGTACTGTAAGTTGCATCCAGACACCACCTCAAAGTTTCAGTTATCAATTAAAAACTGACTTGTACTGAAATTTCAAAATGGGTGATTTTTGTACCCCACACTTATTGAAATACCTGCTGATAATTAGGTAAGTTAGAGATCAAACATTACTAAGTATGAACACTCAGATTTCTGTCACTTAAAGCAACCATTTAATTGACAAAAATCTGCTCATGAAATTTTGTTCATAAGGTCAGTAATTGTAACAAAAAAGCATCACAGAAAATACCTTAATTATCCATTTGAGAAAAACATCCTGGTGTGGATTTGCCACAAGTTTTACTAGTAGGACTCTAAGGTTTGGTTGACATAGTGGTGTCAGAGGCTTTGAAATTTCTGTTTCTCTGAGCCTTCAGATTCTAGAATGATCTGATGAGGTTATTATTGTTGATGAGTTATTATTGTTTATGTAATATAATTTTTCTACAATCTCCTACAGTCATAGAAATCTAACTTCTCTCCTAAAGAAAAAATTAATACATGTAATTTTGTGCATCCACACACTTGTTCTTTGTCCATTAAAAATTGTTCAATATTGTCTTTAATGTCTGGTAAACAATAAAAATTAGAAGATCAATTTAGGTTGAATATACAGAAAACTCAAATTGTTATCTCAGATTATCCATTGTTTCCTCAGGACAGTGAATTTTTCATTTTCCTAAGGATAAAACAGAAAAAAAACCCTACCCACATTTAAAATGCCCTTATGGAAAAAAGTTAACATTAATTTCCTTATTATTTTACCCATACTATTGCTAACTGTAAGCTCACTTTCCTCCACAAGAGCTTACTCACTCTGTAATATTTTAAGTTTGATTTTTTTTTTTAAAGACTGTTCTTCTTTCTTCCATTTTGAGCTGGGGTTTTTCAAATGGAGGGCTGAGATTTCTTTCTTTGCTGGTATGTTTGGAGTCCAGAAAAATGGTCAAGAGACAAGAATTCCTATGATAAAAAAAACAGGAAGAAAAGATGTTTCAAACCAGCAGATAAGTGAAAGGGGCAGAAACTTCCATCCCCACCTCAGCCAAAACAAAAAACAAAAACAAAAACAAATTTCAAAGCATAATAAAAAAGAACGAAACCTTAAAATCTATCTGATTCACTCACACACTAAGTTGCATTAATTTTTTTTCTGTCACAACTTTCTTATTTGTATATAATGTATATAATGTTGTTACATTATCTTTGCCTCTCGAAGGATGTTCTCTGCTGTATGGTATTAAAAATACACAGTGCTTATGCAATATCTTACAGGAGAGAAGAAGAAAACTGGGAACAGAGAGTAAAGCATTGAGAGGGTAAAATAAAAATTAGAAGACCCAAGAACGTAGAGCTCTTGTCGTGGGAAATGATGTGAAATAGAGGAAAAAAGCTAATAGAAAAATGGAACTGGATGATAGAAGGTGTTAGAGAAGAGGTACAGTTGCAGTTTAAATGTGTTGGAGGAAGGGAATAACACTTTTCTCAATTCGGTCAGAGGACTGTTTAGTTCTGAACTGATTACAAGGGTTTTGAGCCAAATCCCACGGAAAAAGATAAGTGACCAATCCATAGGACCTTGAAGTTCAACTTCCATGGTGCAGTTACGCCAAGATATTTAGAACAAACAGGACTGTTCATCTCATGGATGTACATGTGAGACAAGGAGAAGGAGTCAATTATAGCACATAAACATTTACACCATTCTTTATAGAGCTGAGCATCAAAGAAACACATTTTAATAAAAAACCTAATTATTTTAGTCTCTCATGTTTTGCCAATCCCACATCCCGTGTCAGTTACTTGCACCCAAAGCAATATCTTGTTTCCAAGAACACAGACTTGTTTTTGTTCTTTGCTGGGAATTTCTGCATTGGAGGGATTTCTGATAGAAGATATGAGTTTCCTCTCTTATTAACATGTGGAGGTTTGCAGACTTGGTGGGCATGATTTCCATGAACTCCTGGTATTCCAGAGTATACTCAAAAGATTAATTTACTTTCTAGTGTTTTTCTGACAGCTCCACTATTATCAAAGATAGGTTTGTTGGAATAAAAAAATATCTCTTCTTGTGCTGGACCTCATCCTCATCCAGCCCAAGTGCTGTTGAAAGGGGTGGGATCACAAACAAAAGTCCTCACTGCAAGGTAATGGAACTCTTTAAATTGTTGTGTGGTCATATGTAGTATTATGTCCTGTGTGATATGAGTAATTATGCATATTACTGCAGATTAAGGCATTAGAAGTGTAAACAAATATTGTCAAAGATTTTCTGTGATGTGATTGTTTTCTCCAGAGTAGGAGGAACCCTGCTTTAAACAGAGGCTGTAATCAAAACCCCAAAATCCTTTTTTCAACATAATATCTTATCTTTTATTCCGTTCCATTTTATTCAATGTTATTTCTTACATAGTCATAACAGTTTCTCATTCCTAGTTTTTTTGTTTCTGTGAGAAAATGATATAGAGTCACCTGGCCTTATTTACACATTGAGCACATACATCTGCATACCTGAAATATTCTTATTTTATTGCTTCCTATCCTTTTTTATGAGCTTTTTCCTCCAACATTTTGTAAAGACTAATTTCAACTGTACTTGATTTTCAAACTGCTTTCATTATTAGACTTGTGCTTTTATTTTAATTGTGACATTCATAAAATTCTTAAAGATTCCTAATACCCTAGATGAGTAGCTTTTCTATACCTTTATAAAACCCTTACATGAATATCCCTTTACAGGAAGATTCCTTGCAAAGGATATATTTCTATCATGATGCATTTGTGCTGGACTGATAAGCAGGTAGTTTGCAACAGCTTGTAATTTTTAACTTTTATAGTAAATAATTTTATTTCTGCATCTAATGGGTTGTAATATAAACTAGAAACCCAAATATAGAGTTTTTCAGAAGCAAGTAAGTGTTAAGTAGAATGAAACGTAATCTTGTGGTCAATGGCAGATAGAAATGTACTTTCTGCCCATAGCAGTTTCAGTACTTATTTCTTTTAGCAGTTCAGGTTTACAAGTGGCATACTCTTCAAAATCCATTTTCTCACCCTGTTTTCTTTGGTTCTCCTAATACTTATGCAGTTCCTGGTTTTGGCCTACACTTAGGAAAAATCAATTCAACTTGACATAAATGTTGAGTTGATTATCATCTAAAAGTTGCCACAGTGTTTAGCCCACTCTCTTTTTTTTCTAGGAGATAAATAATGTGAAAAATAGGCTTGAGTAAGAGCTGAAGGATCTCATGGCAAAGGAAGCGTTCCTTCAGAACATCACATCATTTGAATCATAAATTCAACCTCCTGGATGATGATAACACATTGCCTCAGAGTCCAACAGGTTTTTCTGTGGCTGATCTGGGTAAGATCATCAACCACTGACTCTTTATCAAGTAGAAGGGGTCGATTAACAGCAGCAGCTAACAGCTGGCACTGGAAGCATTTCTTTCAGCTTCTTTGCTAAAGAAGGAAGAAGCATGCCCGATAGACAGGGATTTGCAAGGTAATTAACTATGTAAAATCAGAGTGTTAGGATGTTAATTAACTATGGGCTGTTCAAAGTGACTTTGAAATGAAGCTTTATTTACTTATTTCTTACACGGTAATTTACAATTGTGTACAGTATAGTGAGAGCATAAAATAGAACTTTTAATAAAATAACAAACATTTTTGTCAATCTATGCTACTGTGAAGAAAGAATGAAAAAATATTATCTAGTGAGTTTACTCTAGAAACAATGGTCATTTAGGTAATGCCATTACGTGTCCTAATTGCAGGAAGGTAAAATGATGAGCTAAGGAGAGTGTTGCTTGCTTAGTTGTACATTAATTTACTATATTGCAGTAACAGTTGCAGACTTTTATTTTGACCATCATCTTTACCTCCTTACCACTTGGGATAGCAGAGGTCTCTATCATAGCTAGAAAAAAAATCTGTTTCTCAGAGTATGTCTGTGAAAAATCTTGTTTTCTATGTTCTCAATGAGGGAGCATTAGAACAAATAGAAAATAAACAACCTCCCTGAAGGCCCCCCTTCTGAAGCCTGAGCTCACTTATAAAGTGTTGACAGTTCCCTATACAAAAGCATCACAAATGTCAGATTTCTGAAGTGCTGGGAAATTGCAAGATTAGGTGATATGCCTAAGGAAACTGAAGGAAACAAAACAAATCACTGTGAGTTTTTTAAAAAGTAATAAATATATTTTTTTGTTAGTGAGTCTTCAACGCAAAGATGCAGAAAATATATAGTTTTTCCAATTGATTTCTTTCTTTCCACAATCCTTTGATTGTTTGACAGCTTTTAAGTGATGATATCAACGCTGCTTTAGAAATATCATATTGATGAGAATTGCACTGGACAGAGGGGTATATTTTGGGAAAGATTAGTTAAGATTTAGATTTGTATTTTAAAAGAATCTGATAGGTATTTTATGCTGTTTTACGTGTAACTGCTACATGTAATATGGTATGAACAGTAAAAATGGGATTTTAACAGTGTTAGTAATTGGTAATTTACAAGTGATAACGGTTGTTAAATTTGGATTTCTAAGACTGCCATCAAAATAGTTTTGACTGAATCATATATATAGTTTCTGGAGTATATTAGACAAATATTAGCAAGCCATAGCATATATTAAAAATGGTTAATAGAGCTGGATTGACTTTAATTTTCTGATACCTCTTCCAATGTATTATCCTAGACATTCTTACCAACACCTCAGCTCCAATCCTCAATGTATTTTTTATTTTCAATACAAGCATGAGTACCTGCTGTTTGCCAAAAGTAAGAACAGCACGTGGTGAACTAAGCAGTAAAAGACACTGCAGTATTGGGATAAGGAGTAAATTTCAACTCGACACTCTCAAAGAGAAAAGACAAGGCAGAAAGAATCGCATCCAGTCGATGCCGCCTGAGGAGTCTTTCTGCTGCGCCTTCTGCAACCGGACTTGTCTGCCGTGCATTGGCCTTTTCAGCCACCAGCGAGCCTGCAGCAAGTGTGGGTTGAGCCCTTCCCAAACCTTCGTTCATGAAGCCAAGCCATGGTGAATTGGGATAAGGGGCAAATTTCAACTCCACATTGAAAATGCGCCTCTTAAAGTGGAATCCTCTAACAAAGTATTAACAAGTTTATGCAAAGCAGAGCCTTACTGATGAATTTCAACGACTTGTAACAACTTTTTAGGTGATCACCTGAGAGAACAAAAGACTGTACATAACTGCGGGAAGAATTGCCTTCCAGCTGCAGGAGGTGGTAGCAAGCATGGGAATAAAATCATGATCAGTTTAATGCCAGTGTGGAGCAAATACTATTCCCAAGTAATTCCCCAAAATAAAGCTGCCATGTTTGGTTCCTCCACATAATCACTGAAGACCTCATCACAGCTCTGTGCTCTGAAGTTATTCCTCAGAGTTGCTGCAGAAAACCTAAAGTCCCAACCAGCACTGACTCCTGCTATGCAACCACCCTGCAGGGACCAGCCAGCCCTTTTGTGACCTTGTTACTCTCATACATGGTTTAGGAAGAGTACACAGTCCCTTTGCAGAGGTTATGGCTTGGCCTTGCACTGATATATGGATAGGTGGAGGGCTGGGGGTGGACTAGAAGCTCTATCCTCTTACTCCGTCTTTGAGGTTTATTGGTTTGAGGAATTTTTTTGTTTGGGTTTTTTTGTGGTTTGGTGGTGGGTTTTTTGGTGTTGGTTTTTTGGGGTTTGTTTGTTTGGTGGTTTGTTTTGTTCTGTTTTGTTTTTTGTAATTCCATCACAGTCATGCTAATTTGGCTAGGCTTACTAGTTTTAAAATATGTCTCAGAGTGTGCCTCTGACACCTGAACATACATCCATCCTTGTTTTGAAACAATTTCCTTGACCAAGACCTGATCAAATTTCTAATTGTTTCCTTGCTGTGTTTCCACCTGCTCACCAGGATTGGAGGTGAGAGAGCAACCTTGCTGCCCTGCCAAGATACATGCCCTGCATCTGCTTATGAGCTGTCATCATCTTAACAAAACCATTCCTGCTGGAGTTAATCAAACCAGTTTAGACTGCAGTCTTGTTATGTGTTACCCACAAGCAATGGGCTGGATGATACTTTCCACAACATCTTGTTGTATTTAACTGTAGTGAAATATAATAACCCTTCTCCTTTACTATCTTGAGTATCAATGCCTTCCTTTTTCATTGTGGTACTCTTACACAGAGTATTCTGAGACATCTCTAATATAAACAATATTTCGATGCTTTGAATTTCATTTTACAAGTGATTAGAAATTTTGTGTCTTCACAAGGATAATTTTAACAGGGTTGCTGTGTTCTGCCAAAGAGTTTCCAGTTTGCAGTCTTGTGTTGCAATTCAGGGATCAGAACTTGCTGCACAACCACAATTTTGTAATCACATTGGCAATATGCCTCTTTACATAAAGTATCAGAAGGATGTTTCTGACTCTTTGCTTTGAATGATTTGGTAGCAAGATAGCTTTCATGAATGTGACACTTTTCCACAGGAGCACAAGCAGTGATTGAAGTATCAAAACAGGCCAATAACGGAGAACTCCAAGCTATGACTTTTCTCTTTGCCTCTGGCTAGCCCTCAAATATGTGATTTTTGAATACTAGTTCTGCATCTTTATAAGTTTCTTATATTAGTTTTCAAATTTGTATGATAGAAAAAAATTCTGTAACATGCACTTATGCTCTATACTGTGATCCACATTATTTTCCACTATGGTAAATATGACTTAAGTAGTTTACCTGCCATCTTTCAACACACAGCTTACATTAAAATGGTGTTTCCATTATCCTAATACCTGTGTTTGTTTTTTAATGGTTGATCTAGTCACATATTTTTAGCATTGTTTTCTATAGTTCTTTGCTCAGCAATGAAGGTATTTTAAATTATTTACATCAGATAGACTAATAAAAGCTTTCATGCTGAAACATACACATAGTTTCTAATCCAGTCTTCTTTGTTTCACTACATGCAGAGCACTAAATAAAATATTTACCATAACATAGAACTTCTCTGGTTTTCCTGCAGATGTTAAGTCACTGTAAAAACATGACTGAAACTAGGGTCATCTCAATGATTTTTGGAATCAGTACCCTAGAGCCACACAGAGACTTCCTGTTATGACTTCTTCTTTCCTTCCTGTTTTATTTTTTATCCTTCCACTTGCTGTCTTTATAAAGTTTGAGTCTGCTTTAAACTTATTCTGAAGTGCTGGATTCCCCACTTGATTCTATCATACAGCTAAATGGTTTTTTATGTTTTGCTATTTATTTATCAAGAGATTTCCTAGTCAGAAAGATAATTTAAAAGGCAATATATCAACTAGAAGAGAAGTAAAGTGAAAAGAAGTGTGAAAGGGAAGACTTTTTTAAAAAAAATTTTAAAAATTATTACAACTCTTCCTATTTTGTTCAAACATTTTTCCTTGCTACAAGAGTTGTTTAGTCCCCTCCTCAGTATTCAGTTCTTAGTCTTCTCCTTTTCACAACAGCTTGCAGAATTTAACTGCATAAGACATTAAATTAAAAGTTGCGAGCCAACCCTACACCCACTTAGGGCACTGTCTGACAACAACTCAAAAACCAGTAACAAACTTGGCAGCTTTCTTCCATCATTCAAGTGCCAAAAAAAGGGTACTACAAAACTACATTTTATGTTATTTGTAATTAATTACCAATTTTTGAAAAGAATTAGTGTAATATTATGTGCCCCTTGTTATTTCTACATACTTACTAAAACCTTAAAAAAATATTAATAAGTCTTACACATTCTTGCCATTCAACCGATACTCCTTCATGTCTCTGCAGCACAGGCTTCCTACTGCATCCACGGTTTTGCAGTTATTTCAAGACTATAAATAAGTAGTTTTGACTAAAAGCTGTTATGAGACCTCCTTCTGCAGAGAGAGAAACATTTAATAGAAACATAAGCCTCGGTCGGGTTATACAGAAACCCAACAGAAGCAATAAATGTTTTTTTTAAAAAATTAACTAATTAATTACATGTATCAGAGAGAAAGCAAAGAGAAGGAATGAGACAAAGCTCAGTGGAATCAGTAAAAGCCTTTGTTCCATTTTGGAACAGCCACTTGGCATTGCAGAGAAAGCTCAGCTTGTGCTCCAAAAGAATGTTTGCTAAGATTTTCTAAAGATAGATTATAATTATTTCCCTTTCTTGGAGTTTTCAATCCCACTTTCCCAATTTTCTCTGCACTTCAATGCATTTCCTTTCATGTTGCATGATGCTGTTCCAAAAATATGCTAGTTATGAAGAAATAGAAACTGGAACTCAGGCCAGACATTGTTCTTCCTCGAGAATTCTTCAACAGTACTTCTCCAGCCATTGAGTGGCTTTCTGCACTGTTGTCACTTGTACTTACACTTCTTACTTGAAGAGTAAGAACAGCTTATTCTATTTAG
>VYXB01006898.1:86546-113766 GCA_013397135.1 Pachyramphus minor | reverse complement strand
ATCCACAGCTTTACCTGGGTTTTACCACTTTTACAAGGTAAATTTTGAAACAATCCTTTAAGGGAGTCATCAGGGTATCAGTGTGCATGGATCAGCTTTCTAACTAAACAGACTCAGATTCATTTAGATTAGGTGTTAGACCTAATCTAGCACTGACTGGAGCACTGACAAAATCATGCAGTTCTGAGTGAACTTGCAGCCTCATTTTGCATTACAAGACCAGTTCTTGCCATGCAAAAAGACAAGAGAAGGTTCCCATGTGCTTGTTATTTCTCTGGTACACCCATGCAGAATCCATTGCACATTGAGTAACTATCAAATACAAGGTGAAAAAATGTTGAGATGGAGCTTTTTAAAAGACAAAAAAAGTTCTTACTGTAACCGTGTTTTTATGTTTTTGAAAGAACAGTGAAAAAATCACAACAAATACTCCTCGGTATCACCTATTCCAGCCAATTCCCAGCTACTCCAAGGACTGCTCTGTCACATTATGCATTTCTTGTTGTCCTTTTCAGCAGTGAACAATATTACAGGTGAATGAACTCTGAAGAACTCCAAAGTTATGAACTACTGTGTTTGATTATACCTCACTCTGCTTTTGTTTTAATCTGCTTTTTTCTTCAGGGTTTATTTTCCCCCAGAACTATTCCAACAAAATTATTATCCAGATTTCTCTTGAGAGATTTTTATTTATTTCAGGCTCTAATTTAAACATTTTTAAAAAAAAATCAAACTGTACTAACAGATATGGTCATTGTACAATTTTTGTAGAGATATGTTTTCTTTCATCACTGCTTTTACATTCATCAGAAATAAAAAATCTGTTTACTATGCTGGGGGAATTAAGCTCCAAAGAGATTGGTTTAGTTCTCTTTGTTTATGATGATTTGTTAGCTCTTGACTGCAGAAATAATTTTGTTGTTTACATTAATCTATGGTGGCAGTATTAACTTCACATCATACATAAATATAATTATTGATCATTACCAGCTGTAATTCAGTGTTAGAATTACAGATTTACATAATTGTGCTATTAAGTGTAAACTTGAACTTCATATCTGGGGTCACAAATAACTGGAGGCAGTAGAAACAGAAAATTCTGATTGTATGTCATTCATATTTTAATATATGCTGTTGCAATTTTGATCAGTGTTAATGTAAATAGTTTTATGTACTATGCAGCAATGAGATGCTAATGGCTAGAAATTACAGTAATATTGATCTAGCTAATAAAATGGAATGCATTAGTAAGGGATGATATTTATTATCTCCTCCAAAAATTACTACAAATCATCTGCCCAAGGAAAATTTCCTCCATTGAAGACTGAGATGGCATTCTTGCTGGAAATTTTGTAAAGCGCTTCTCTAAAATCAGTCACAGGCTATCTTGGTTTTGCTGCCTGCAGCTTTTCCTCTGATAAAGCTTCAGAGAGGGAAACATACTGTATAAAGGGACCCACTTGTGTAATATGGTCTCTTCTCCTCATGTAATCTGCATATAAAAAGATACTCCAAAAAGAACATCAGTACTGTGGGCCTTCTCCAAAAACTCTTCTACAGGCATTAGGGGAATGTGCAAGCATATTTGCATAGATCCGGGTCTTACTAATTGCATCAAGCAAAACCTGTGAACCCAGTGCACAGTGTGGTGAGAGATCTTTCAAAACAAAGGGCTGAACCAGCTCTTCATCTGGACTTGTCACATATAGGCAACATAAAACCACACACTAAAACCAGCGGGACTGCTACATATTACAAGAAGAATGATCTGGTTAAGGAGAAAAATTGACTTAAAATAAGGGTTTCTGTATGATTAGTATCATACACAACTTCCCAAAATTTGTCCTTTATGAAACAAACCACATGCAAGAATTTTAGTATTTCAAGCAACAGAACTTTCAGCAATTTAAAGCTCTGTTCATCCACAGGGAGTGGTTAATTTCTCATCATTCACTGTGCTTATGCTAAATAGGATATAAACAGAAACTATGCCGAAGTTAACACTCCTTTTTGGCAAAGGAGGTGGACCGAAACCATTGAAATGAGCATGTTCTTCCATCTGGTAACACCACAAATTTGTGGTCAGAAAAGCAGTTCTTAATCCAAAAGACATCATTAATATATAGTATGAAAAATGGAAGACCAGTCAGTGAAACTCTCTGACAATTTCTCTGCCAAAGAGACCATGCTAAAATATCAAGCCAGTCCTCCCTCAGTATATATTGCTTTATTAAACTATGTAAATTAGTTTCTCTCTGTGGTTATCTACTCTAACCCATGTCTTTATTAGTTTATATTTTTCCTGGCCACAGCACTGAGGCAGAGAATGCTGAAGATATCACAGTACTAACAAAAATCAGGACCTCTGTACGTGGCCACTCGGAACTGGGAGAGAGAACCCATCACATCACCACTGCAAGCGCCGGAGCTGCCACAACAGTAGCCGTGCGAGAACGAGCCCCAGCAGAGCCGAGTGGAGCAGCACCGTTGCTGGAGGCAGTCACATAGCAGGATACAGAAAGATACAAAAAGACCGCTGCACCCATGCTGCCACTATGCTGGGACCCACATCAGTGTCTCAGCAGCATAAATCCTTTTGGGCCAAATGACCTTCCACGTTTTGCTTTGCCCCTGTTCCCTGTTGTTTTTGCCTGGCCAGGGAGGGCCGGGGAAGTCGTTAGACTGCGGAAACTTGTTTGCCACAGGACGTTTTTGCTCTCCCAAGCTACATGGCACCCGGCACTGGAGCAGGAGCCGTTTTGGTTTTGCCCTGGGGTGGGGACCCAGGTAACACTTTGCCTTTGCTGGGTTTGGGGATAAACCCTTTTCCTCTGTAGTGTGTTATTCGTGAGGTTTTGCCTCAGTAAAATTGTGACTAACGTTTTTAACTCTCGCAGTCCTGTTGTCTTTGTTTCCCCCCTTCACTATTAGGGAGTGGCTGGAGCAGGCTTAACTTTTCTCCACTGAATTTTTAAAATCATTACGGGGGCTATTGTACTTTCTGTTCTAAGGTCATATATAATATCAATAATAATTTATTCAAACCTTTAATTATTCTGAATCTTCTTGAGTCATAACAGAAACTACTCCATTCGATTTTACCTTGTCTGAAACAAGCGAAGTAATTCATTTCACTGAAAGAATCTTTTAGATTCACAGAAGCTCTTCCTGAACACTGAGACAAGTAGAAACATGGAGTTCACCTCATAGTGTCACTCTTCACCTAATTTTTGAGGTTAGGAAGCAGATAGAAAAGTGAAATATAATATAGAAATTTATTATTTCTACATAAAATTTCTTCTTGCGTTGTTATGAGCAGTACCAGAAACAGACTGTGAAGGCCCACAGAAGTTCCTAAACCCCACCTAACTGTCTTGGTATCTGGAAAATACAACAATGAGAACTGAGACAGTATAAGCATTGCAAAACCTGTCCACTTGTCTCCCAGTGGAAGCTCTTTTTCAAAGGTATATGGCAGAAATAATTTCAGAATCAAATCCAGCAGTAAAAAGGGTCAAGAAAAGTAATAGCATCTCAACTCAAAGCATCTGAAATACATGTTAAAGGTCATTATTTCAACTAAAATTATGTTGTTCTATATACGTTACCAATAAACGCTAAAAGATTTGTACAAAGAGCCTGTTGGAAGATGGAGTAGGGAAGATACAGTCCTCAGTCACTCAGTTATGTCATACTTCATAGAGTTTTTAGACTCTGTATGTAACTAAGGAATGAGTGCATATTATTTTCAAAGTTTGATTTAGACGTTATTAATGTTTTTAGATAAAATATCATTTTGGAAGATACGATGCTCTCATTTCTCTCTCATTTAAACATCCTGTATATTTATGATGTTTCATAAAAAAATTATCAAAATACCTGGCTAGAAAATGAGCATTTTGCTACAGCAACTCAAACCACCATTTCTGTTTACACTTTCCTAGGATTTTTTAACTCATCTCAACTAAGATGAGATAATACCTTATAGTTTTGGGGGGGTTGTTTTTGTTTTGTTTTGTTTTTTAATCTAGAAACTGGATTATATTTCCAAAAAATCTTGAGAAAATGAATATTATAGAAACCATGGTCAAGACTCTTATCACTGTTGTAAAAGAAGCAGCTCTCTAGGTCATTCAGTGTATCTCCAAGTGAATTTAACATCTGAATTTATCCTTTTGGAAAGAGGATAGGTCTTAAAATAATGTCAGTAACATCAAGTAACATGAAAATTCAGTAGCCCATTCTAAGTGCTGGAAGGGCTGATCTATTATTGTGATCTATTTATTGATCACAAACGTGGACAACTGTGGTAAAAAAAGAAGAGGTTGGCAGTTTAGCTCAATACAGACTGCCCTTATGAGCTTGAATACTCTCAGCTGCGCAGCTCTTTCTTGACAGAATCTGTGACTTGAAAAGCTGCATAGGATTGCAACTTTATAGAAAAGTATATTTAGTGAAGTCAGTGGAAACTGAACAGGATTGATGCTTCCTCTTTGATATACTATGAAATATATGTAAATCCATAAATATATATTTAATACCTGAATATACATGTTTATATGTGTTTTAATATGCATTTAACTAATATTTTCTTCAAAAGTCAGACATAGTTTAATAAAATCCAGTTTAAAAACATTATTTCTCCAGACAGTTAAATGTGTCAATCATAAGTAGCACATAAGTCAGTATTGAGTGTAAAATGTATCAAATATCATGTGTAGCACAGTGTTTCTTTCCTGCTATGTGTATATCTTTAGCCTATAACTTCCATTCTGACTGCAGTATCTGAGCTTCTTAGGATATATCTTTCACCAATTTCCCATTTGCACTCTTGTATCCTTTGAAATAGTAACTGCTTTTGTTTTACTGAACACGTAACTGTAGAAAGTATAGAGGAATGCTATATTTAAATTATCTCATGGAGCAGTCTTTTAAAGATGTTTCCACTCAAGTCATGAGAATGGTGTAGCTTGATGCATTTCTCTTCGCTTCAAGGTTCACCACTGACTCACACATATATCAAAAAGCTTTCTGCGATTACATCCTGTGGCCTATATACTCTCAATACCAAAAAAATCACAGTTCCAACAACCTTCTAATTTCCCCTCCATTGCCTATTCACAAAGAACAGCACTGCTGTGTCCTCTGCATTACATTTCCTTCCTACATACCCACTTTTTTTGGATAATACTTTATAGAGAGAATTAATTTAGTTTACCTTTGTTAACTTATTTTTGGAATACGCTACTATTAACATAAAACAGATGTCCAAATAAGAACTAACCAGAAATACAAATGCCACCACAAGAACACCTGTCATAGAATCATAGAATATTTAGGGTTGGAAGGGATTAAAGATCATCTAGTTCCAAAAAAAAATCCAGAGTTGGGAAATCTGTTACCTCATATTCCTCAATTCTACCTGGCACCTGTTGATCAATGGACTAATCTAAGCAAAATAGCATTTTAAAAAAATTGTAAATATGTTCTGTACTCTCAAAAAATAGTAATTTTTGAAGATGCAAAAAATTTTCCGTATTTTTGTTCAAAATATTAACATTTTTCTTATCACGTAAGCGTAGAAACTTCATTTAATTTCCTTTTTTTCCCATCTGGTTTTATTAGTCTTTGGATAGTCCAGTTGAGAAACTTAAAATAAACTAAAAAAAAAACCAAAATTCTAACGTTAGGTCAATATTTTGCACAGCTGTTCACAGTTTATAACAACAAAGTTTCTCTTCTGATAGGAGGAAATGTGAAATCAACACTAGCTCAAAGTGAAAGTTGAAAAGTCACAAAATGCTTAAACCACAGAAAGACAGCATTAAAGTTTAGAAATAAGCTAAATTGTAATTAGTGTTAAGAGAAAAGAAATGGAAAAGGATTTATATAAAAGCATTATACAATACAGATTTTTAATTCAGAAACTGATTATAGGAATCCTAATTTTTTTCATATGTATTCTATCAACAACATTCTTATCCTCATGATTCCTTGTGATACTAGCACAGAAGAAGTATTTTTGATAATTTTTGTGGAGCTCTTTGTTTTTGCTATAAAATAGTTCTTTAGTCATCTGGTTTCAGCTTTGTGGTCAAGGCAGCCATCCCAACATGGATGCATTGGGTTACATCACACTGCAGTTATGTCCTGAATGTTACTAAAATGCAGCCAGCAGAAATGCAGTCTACATTCATCGTTGACTGCATTTAACCATAGATCTCAGAAAAATCAATGCCAAGTGCAGCAACAGGTTTTGAACATGAATCTGACTGAGACAATTTTACCAGCTTGAGAAAAATAAAAACTAACTAAATTGAATGGCAGTCAAATTGTAGGCATACCTGCTGCTAATTCAAAATATAAAAAATTTTAAGATGTTCTTCATTTGAGAAAATAGCAGTTTTCTTGCAAAACAGCAACAGTGCTCTGAACTGTCAGACACTCGGACTTTAGAAGGCAACACAGCACATTATTTGGAACTTACACAAGTAAATTAAAACCGCATTGCTTTTGTTTTCCAAAATCTCTTTTGTTTTCTCCTCATTTGCATCTTCAACCTGATGGAAATGGCTTTAATCACAAGAGGCTGGATTCTCAGTTGTACCAGATTTGCACTGGCCTTACAAAGGCTGAAGATAATGAGTTTGCAAAAGAGGCTTTTGTTTTTTCAGCTCCCCACTATTCCACCCTGAGTGAGCCCAGGGTATAAGTCATTAAAATAATGTCAGGGCTCAGGATCTACAGGTTGGCCGCAAACCTGAGTCTTGTGGCCTTAGCACACTCATGAGAAGAGATGCTCTGCTCAGGGTCATGCATTGGGGTATGACCCAGCACCCTCTTCAGTTTGATCTCAGACCAACTGTGTGTTATGAATTTGAGTGAAAACCCTCCACTAATTTTGTCCATAGTTGTGGATCCTGCCAACTCTACTTTTGGCCAACTCCTATCTGCTTTTATGAGCTGAAACACTTTTTTCAGTGGAAAAGAAATTTCCAACTAGAATGAATAATGAAAATACAGGCAAGCAATTTATGTGATATGTCTGCACAGAATTGTGCACCCTGATTCTGGCCAAGACAGGGTTAATTTTTGCAGCAGCCAGGGAGGGCATGGCCAGGACCCAGAGGTTATTCTGTACCACCTCATATCATAGCTGGCAGAGGCGGGAAGGGAGTCTTTTCTAGGGAGAAGGAGCCCTTTCTGGTCAGCATAGTGTGACAGAGGGAGCAGTTGGGTATTGTTTTTTTCCTGTGAATTGTTTGTCTCTCTCTTGTATCCTCTGTCATTCGTATTGTATATTTCCTTGTCTCGTTGTTTCCAGTAAATTGTTCTTTTCTCAACCTGTGATCTTTACCTTTTGTGCCTCCAATTCTACTTTTAAGCACATCACAATGGGGATAGGGAGAAGGCGAGTTAACTGATGAGTGAATTGATAAATTATAATAAGTGGGAGCACTAAATTGGAGAATAACATTCCTAAATCATAACACTATGTTATGTGGCACTTGGGGACATGGTTTAGTGGTAAGCCTTAGAGGTCTTTTCCAAACTCAATAATTCTGTGATTCTATTTACAATATTAATATCCACTAAAAATATTGATAACCATACAAAAGTAACACATCTACTTGTTCAGAAGCAATCTCATTGAAAATGTAGTTCTTTTAAAAAGAAAACTCAAAGCTTTTCCAAAGCAGGTGTTACAAGCCACCCCAGAAGGCAGGGGAACCCAGGTTCTTGTTAATAGACTGCTTGGGATGGATTAGATATGCCAAGGGGAACTTTCAGTCCTCTGGTGGAAGGCCTCAAAAATGAGTCTGGAGTGCTTTGGGAGTCTTCAGTGATACATGACTACTTCTAAGACATGACAGCTGCCTCTCACATCAGCACAGTTGAGCCAGTCATGCCCCATCAGACCTTGCTTGGTGGGAGGGAGGGAACTTTTACAACTGAGAGTGTTGTGTAAGGGACGACAATTACCATGATAAAAAGCACCATCACACCTTGCAGGATCTGCCTCTTGTCAGTCTCAAAGCCTGGCTTGTAACCTCCCGCTTAGGGAGTGTAAACAGTGGCCTCAGCAAAGCACCCTGATGCCTCAACAAGTGGGCAATTGTTTTGAGACATTAACCATTAACAGCGCAGACTCTCACAGCAGTAGCTACTGAAGATATTTTGAAACAAAAAGACAATTTTGTCTAGAAGATATTTTTTATTTTGTCTTTTTATTTGTAAAGGAAAAATGGCCAATCTGAAAAAGGAAAAAGTATTTTTTCTTTTTTCCAGAGCAGAGGGAATGATGCTTCACAAATATTTCTGTCGGTTGTTTTCAACCCTGTTTTTGGTGTTGCTCTATGGCTGTTTTTTCCCATAAAATGTATGAAATGTGTAATATGTAAAAAACCACATAACCAAATGCTCCATTTGGGATGCCTTTCAGCCTCCACTTGTCCTTTTGCATAGAAGAATGACCAGGCATTTAGGAGGTGTTCCAACATTTTCGTTTGTCAGATGGCACATTGGGGTACTGTTTTACTCCCTGGGGACTTTCCATTCTCTTCTCTTGCTCCATCTCTTCCCCTCCCTCAGTGCATCTTTCCACATATGCCTTTTGCATGTCCTTCATCTTGATAGGGAAAAGGCAAACTGTAATCTACTTTTAGTTTCAGAGGTGCTATACACAACTGTTTGGTTCAGTTGTTTCCAAGATAAGGAGGAAGGCTTAGGGGATGACATTTATGAAAACTTTTGAGATTCTGGCTTGGGCCTTTCCTAGGGTCATTTTCTTCAGCTGTACGGTATTATTCAGGAACACAAGTTTGAAAGTCACCACAGTGAAAAGAGGTTTCACAAAATTAAAAATAATTGGATATAAAAACATAACGAGAAAAGAAACTATGCAATTTTTGTGGAGCAATGGCTTCTCAGTCAGATCATCCTTAACACAGAATACCAGGGCACTTTTTTTTTTTTTTCAGTAAATGGTGACCAATCCAGTCAGTTCTAACTTGATGCAAATAAATTGCAAGACCTAAAAACAGTTGGACCACTCTGTGAATGCAGTCACTAAAAACAGGTTTTCCAAAGCAAAATAATGTGTATGCTTAAAGGCAAGAAGAGCACACAGCAAAAAAGAATTTTCTGTAGGACAGATGGCTGATGTGATGCACAAAGGAGAGGTCTAGCTTTCTCCTATGGCTGCACCTGTCGCTGTGGTCTTTGAGTCTCTCCCTGACTGAATGTTTTTTCATGTACTTCGGGGTTTTTTGTTTCTGTATCCCTGACAGTGGACTATTCAAGGATACAAGCTGCAACTATAGCCCTGTGAACACAGCCACACAAAAACACTCCATGGGATGAACAATAAATTGGAAAGAAATATCTGAATTGGTCCATTAGATCTCAGTGAATTAAGGTATACTTAAGTTATTGTTCAATTTCTAGTCAACCAGTGGTCTATTCTGTCCCACTTGGAATTCTCTACAAGTCAGCATTAAGAAAACAACTGAAAACCAAAAGGATGGAATATATAAGCAGCATAGATATTACAAATATTTTCACTATTGCAAATATTTAAAGTCCATTGCAAGATGTAAACTTACAGTGAATAGGTGAACTGCTTGGTAGTTGCTTGTAATGTCTCAAATCTATGACTTTTCTATAGAAGGTTTTTTTATAGTGACTTTTAAAAAGTGACATATAAAACTTGATATGGAAGTTTTATCTGGGATTGCTTATCCATCTTTCTCTTCTGGGTTGACTCTAAAAATACAATGCAATAGTTAATTTCCAGACAGCTCGTTCACTGAACATATGAATCTTTGAATAATTTCAACCAATAACAGATTGACCAGTTTGTACTTTGGAGGATTATGGAATAAACTCTAATCCAGTAAGGATAATGAAAATTTTTAGGAGTACTTCATAGTCTTCATAGTTTATCTGCAAAAGGGGAGTCTTATTTTGATATGAACTGTTTGTATGAAGTAGCTTAAGCCCTGTCAGAGAACAGAGAACCTTCAAGATGAGTTTATATTATTATAACTGTATTTGTTTAAATTGTTAATGGAGAGGGCTTTCCTGTGCAGACAATGATTTTGTGAAAAAATTCAAATTTAATGTATCTCATATTAAATGTATCTCAAATTTAATGTATCTCATAAAATACAGCTTTTTTCTCTATAACTTTTTGTTTGTCAAAGGCAAGGTAGTAGGGCAAGTTATTCTTTCAGGTCTTCTGTCTTATGTCCAGTTTCAGGGTTATTAAGACAACACATATTGACTGATCTTCCCTTTAGTCAATTGAGTAATACAGTGAAGCAGCCAACAGTCAAGTCTTTCAGTGGTTTTCTAAACGCAAACGAACAAAACCTAAAAATTACTAATAAAAACAAGAAGCAAAGTCCTTGTCTCAAGGGTCTTGGGTCTCAGATTGAAATAGAAAAGCAGAAAACAGATTTGATTTGGTGGGTACACAACAGTGTTCATGGAGTAAAATTATTAAACAGGAAATTATATCTACCTGTTTTCTTTTCACATCATATCTGGGCCTGAAATGAGCACTGCTCACTAGGACGGGAGCAAAATCTCTTAAATGGTATATGGAGAGTCTTAGTGATGCAAATATGTTCCATATGTGTTCAAGTGTCTTCTTTGGGAATCATTCACACCATCATTCACAATACCATCAACTCCAGAACTTACTGTTCATATTCATGATGTAAATTGAGATAGTGGTTCTAAATGGGGATGAATGGGACGTAGCCATAGCTGGTAAATATCATCCCATCCCTAGCTTCTTTTCTGCATTAATGTAAAATGCACAAAGTTCTACTCTTATGTGTGAGCGCTTCACTTTTCAGCAGATGGCACTATATAGTACATCCTACTGTGCTTTGCACTTTGCTTAAAATACCCTTTTACCAACTTGACTTGGAAAACATGCTAAGTGTGACACAGAAAATGTTTGGATGATCTGTAAAAACAGGAAACATTCTGATCATGCTGAGGGAGAATAGCACAAGGTTCCTATCTCACCAGAGGCAGGAAATTCCAATCCACAAGAAGTATTTATTCTGCCATAAAAATATAATTCACAAATTTTTAGTGTTCTGACTCTACGGAAACTCATGCTGTTGGCTAAAGTTGGACACAAGTAGGCAAGACTCACTTTTCTAATTCCCACTTGCTTACTTGGAAAACATTTAATCTTTTAGCCTTCTGAGGAGATATTGTAACTTACAACCAGTCATGAGTATCAGAGACTGGGATTTTGGAGTCTAGCAAACATCCACCTGGAAGATTGTAGCTTGTCAGAGTGTATTTCCCAGGCGGAGTCGAGATCTTGGTTCATGCTGCAGTTAAGTCCCTGATCTCACACATTGGTATTTAAATAGTCAGTAGAAAACTTTCTCAACGTGTAGGATTATTCAGAACAGCAGCTGTGTTACAAAGGAGGTTAATTCCACTAAGGGGACTTTGGATGACACTCAGTGTGGGGAACTTGGCACAAGTTGACAGAAAAGCTCTAATTTAATCAAACACTCTTCAGAAAACAGTCTGTATTCAAGAGAGAAATGCCAGAAAAGAAACAATACTTCTGAGTCATTCCCTACTTTCTTCTTTGTTGAACTTCTAGAAGGTGTGTGGATGACTTGGAGGTCCTCAGGTGCTTTTAAAGTCACCACACCAAGTCTTGCCCTTGGTAGCTAAACCAAACTCAATTTAGATGTGAAAAAAAACACAAAACCCTTAAGAATTGGAGTGGTGTTTGGGTTTTTTATGGTTCAGAGGGAACTGGAATTAAAAAAGTGTTCAGAATTCTGGTTGTAAGTAAAAGGTTGTCAAAACAGGTTTTGTTTAACTTCTATCCACTAAAAAAACACCAAATTTATCTTTGTTTTTCTCTCTTCATTGCTGCCTGACTAATTTACTATTAAGAAACTGGTGTTAATAAAACACATTTATCACAGTTTTTGACATTCTTGTAAGTCCATAGACCTCTTGACTGAATAGTTGCAAATAGATTGGAAAAAAAAGTACCCGCACTATAATTTTGCCAGAAGTTATAGCTCCTATTGTGACTCTGAATCTGTGAAATTTTTGGAAGGGAAAGAATGTGTGCTGGCAGTAGTACTTGTGTTTCAAGAGCAGAATTGAAACCAGCTCCAGCATAGGCTGCAGGAAGAGATCACAAGAATGGCCTCTATAAGCAAAATGCTGGATTCTTTACCCTGAGTTCCTCCCTGTCTGAATGTACAGAAGTGGATTTCAGAATTAGACTCTCCATAAGTGACTCAAGAGCTCTCGTCTAATCTGCAGGCTAGTGCACTTCATAAGAGTTTATGGTTTTGTTTATTTCTGTGAGTCCTTTTTTTCAGTGACTTCTGCCTTCTCAAAAGCATGAAATAGTATATATACATTTTACAAATGTACATATACACAGGGCATATATATGTAAAGAATATACTTCTCCCTCTTTATATCCACAGGATACACAATTGAACACCAGGGTAGGTGTTCCAGTATTACTTTGATAGGAAATGTAGAACATAAAAATGTCATTATTCCATCTGGAATCTGGAGAAACAGGATGCATATTTCCCGGGGTGAGTAGAGGGGAGGGCGGAAGTGCTGGATGAACACCAGAAAAACTTTCAGCTGTTCCCCACGAACTGAGCTTTCATTTCTCAAAAAGTAAATCTCAAGTGACAGGGATCTAGCAATATCCCTTGGAATTCTGTATTTAAAGGCCGTAAGTTTGTCACATTTTTTTTGTTTTATTTCTTGTGGAGGAAAACAGCAAGTTGGAGTTGTTCTGCACCTATAACCAGTGAGGTCTGCAGGTGCACAGTCTCAATCCCTCCACCAGGATGCCTGGGGTCAGGGACTCTTCTGAGCAAAGGTTCTCCAGCTTGGACAACAAACCATAACGCACGCAAGTTTCCCAATACTTATTGACCAACAAGGGATTGACAGAAATCAGAAGCTTTCAAGTCTCAGACTATGCAAACAGAAAAGGATACCAAAATAGTCACTGTTGTAACCTGGGCTGAAATTACCAGAATATCAAAAACTATAAGTTTAGTTCTGTTTTTAGCAACCTCAATACAATTTCAATTAATATTTTTTTCATCTCTGTGGTCAGTAAACCAGAATGATGTAGAATGTCAGCTCATGAATACTGTAGAAAAGGTAATTCATCAGCAATCTTGTCTCTTTTAGCACAGTTCTGTGTTGTTGAAGCATCACTCTCCAAATCAGTACTACTTTAACCGGTAATTTAAATTAAAAAACACCTGTTCTTCAAAGGCACTGTTGTTTTACTGCAAACAACATATACTTTTGTGTTGTATACATTGCCCGTCAGTGCTCTGTGCAGCAGCAAATATGGTGTGCACTAAGGCATTTAGAAATGAGTGCCTTCTCATGGATTCCTATCCCCACACAGGCCAATATGATCAATTCTATGTGGCTGGGACAGATCTATGTGTGATTAACCATCTTCTCATATAAACACAGCAGAAACAAATTTATTGTGGCACAAGGGTGCATATGCTATATATGTAAATCTTTGTATGAAGGTATAACTGTTGGGATTGCTTGTGATCTATTAACATATGCAGTTGCCTGATTTTGCAATTGTGCCTGTTTCCCCTCTGTGTAATACAGTGAGTGAGAGAATGGTAAGGCATGCCTTTATGCTTGTATTTAAAAACATAATATAAAATACCATTGTGCAAGCTCTATATCAACACCAAAATGAATGAACACCAACAGTGTTGATAAAATACTGATTTATTTTAACCATTAATAGTTAGTTTACATTCCTCTTTCTCATGATATGTTCATTTGTAAGTGATATGGGATATTTACTTTAAAGAAACCAAATCTATACTTGTTGACCAATATATTTTGATTCTTCTTGGTCCTGTAATATTTTTTCAAATGATCACTTTTTGCATGTTTTCTGAAACTAACTTTACATTTTAACTAAATATGGGTTTAATCCTCAGGAAGACACCATGTGGTGTATGCTGCCAAGCTGTGCTCTATTGAGTTTCTGTGAGCATGACAACTTCCATAGAGAGATTTATCTGACAGGCCTGTAAAAATATGCTGAGCTCTTGTTGACTGGACTTTTTTCAAATAACCATTGGGACATTTTCAACTGGTTTTAGAGAAGCTGCAGTTAAATGTTTGATAAGAAATTAAATTAGTTTCATATTAGACAAGTCATGTATAGACAAATAAGACAAGTTTTATTAAATGTTATTATGGTACCAATACAACAATTTCCTTTATGCCACTACAGAAATCATTAGTTTAATTTTTAGTAAGTATTTTGTAGGATTGTGTCACTTGTAGAATCCATAGGGAGAAGGCAAATACCTGTTAGCTTGTAATGCAGGTCCAGAACTGTACAATATTGCATTTCATTGCAATATTTTATTCTAGCATTCTGGATTTTAATGATGGGCCTCCCTATAGAAAACAGATTTGCATTGTTCATTAATCCTTCAAGCAGGCATCTCACAGGCCAGTTAGTGTGACATGCGTCACCTGTCAGCTGAGTCCTGAGATGTGGAAACAGTGAGGAGTAATTCAACAATACCCTGGAGTGCTCATGGGGTGAAACAAATTAATTTTCAGTAGGCCTCTGAATTTTATTCTTAATCAAGATAAGCAGGAAATACATCTGGTTATTTAATTCAATTCTATCCATTGCTGGATAAACGGGAAGACAAAGTTTTCTCATAGCAAGTGTGTACTACAGCCACGTGAAAGTAAGGTAAATTAGTCTGCACAGGAACAGCTTTCTAGTCTTCCCTCAAATTAGTTTGAAAATTTGATAATCTCTAGATTATGTTGCAGAGACTTTTAACTGTAACGTGGAAGTGTTGTTAATGTGTCCCTTTGCATGGCAATGGACTTCAAGTCTCTCTCTGTATAGGCTATAACTAGAGTTTATTTGTTCAGATTATTTCCCAATGACCTTATTTTAACACTTATTTTAAATATATTTACCATTAAACACCAACAATTCAAATAACTAATAATTCTAGTACAAATGTAAGAGGAACAGATGGAAGAAATCTCTTATCACTGTATGTTGCATCAAGGATAAAAATGTGCAAATAAAGACCAAGATTGGTCTGTCACTGAAAAGAACAAGCGATAAAGCAATTGTTTCTAATCACTGAGGAAAATGTTTTCCTTTCTCCCTTAGTTTCATTTTCCATGTACAAATTTATAAATAGTTGTTTTGTCTCATGACTGAAATTCTACAGGGCACAGGTTTTTTACTGAAGGATTGTAATTGAAGTGTGTGTAGCTAGCACTAGTTATTTAAATCACTTACCAGCCAACGAAGATAAAGAATTAAAATTTCCTTTTTAAACAGCGATGTTTCCAGGCTTTATGATTGAGACCCTTCCCAACCAAGAAAAGTAAAGAGAAGAAATTACCTTCACTACCAACAGCTGTGTAGAGAAAAACCTGAATTTCCTTCTATGAATAGGCTGCTAACTCTCTAACTTAATGATGAATGTTTAAATGTCAAGATCAACAATTTTATCTGAAATATTCAACTACATTCTTCTTCACTGATGTTGAATTTAATAAGAACTGAAAATTTAATTAGTGCCTGCTGTAGCTAGATCAATTGATGAAAGTGATTATGTGGTTTGTTTACTTATGACAAGAGGGAACTGGGACCAGTGATTGAGGAGGTTCCGTCTACTACTGTGTTCCTTAATATCAACAAATGTGTATGTTTATACCGTGACTCTAATGTATTGAGACACCAGCAATAGGATGGTGTTTATAACATGCATATGATACATGCAAGACATGAGAGAAGGTGGTTGTTGACAATGTGAGAAAATAATGTCCCCAAAGGTTATGTTTGTTCTACATAATCCTATGCAGCCACTGAAAGTTGGCTGGAAAGATAGTGTATCTCTATACTGGGACTGGAGGCATCAGTCATCTCAGTTTCAAATCCCAAACATTCTTACCTCTTCTCAGCTAACAGAAGTCTCAACTTTCTCCCACTCTGCTATGACATTTCTCAATCTTCACCCCTAGCAACTCCTGTTGCCTCACAAGTTTTGGTTGCATAATTCTTTCACTCATTGTCACTTTTCAGTTAATGAAAATCTTAGAAAGCTTAATTCATTTGAATTTGCTAGAGAATTTAGAGCTAACATGACTCAGAAATCTGTGGGTAGTGCTGCACTACTTAAATCCTACATACAGTGAAGTACACAGTGTTTTGGTTACAAGAAAACAGTCCAATATTAACCCCTATAAGGCTTAATTTAATGTTTAGCACTCTTACTGCCAGTGCCCAGAAAACCCTTAGCCAGTCATTGCACTGCTTGGTTTGCAACCGCATACCAGGAGCTGCAAAACAATGCAGCTAGTGAGATGCCAGGCAATTCAAAGAACTTAATGGCCTGGCAGGAGATATTTCTATCAATGGTGATACTCACACACTGGAGACTTCTGGTGGTAGGAATATCTGTCATGGGTGGAAATAAAAAATTGCAAAATAAACCAAAGAGGGTGCTGAAGTTCTGATAGAGGAACAGACCTTGATGTAATTCTGAATGGCATAGTTTCCATGCAGAGTAGGGATTTTATTAGCTCTATTTGCATTGTTAGCATTTGAGGAATGATCCATGGAAGAGGCTGGTCAATGCTAATCAAGAAATGGCAAAGTAAAGAGGACTTTTTTTTGAAACCAGCAGATAGTTGCATATGTTTTAAAGAAATGTAAGGTATGATAATAAAGATAATTGTTCTTTAAAGAAACAATTTACAACTTATCTTTTATAGTTTTTAAAAAGTTTCTTCTGGTTTGGTTTTTGTTTGTTTGTTTGTTTTATGATTTTTTCTTGATTTTTTCTTAGGCATATTCACTTCAAATATTTAAATAACTCTGGAAAAAATCTAAATGTCTTAATGAAATTAGCTCGGTTGAATTCAAATCAATAACAAAAAAAGGAAAATCACCAACTAGGAAGACACTGGACCTAGTGAATTTGAAGAGATACTTTTCGGTGAAAACCATGACTAAAAAGATGTCTGTTCTTAACAATTCCCCCTAAACCCCTCTTTTATATTCAATCATTAAAAAACAAATTTCACACACTTTTCATGTGTATTTCTGTGCCTGCCAAAGATAGAAATAGACAATGGATGAAACCACCATCTGATGAATACTGTCCACAGACTGTCACAAGCAACTGACTTGAATTAAAATGATGTTTGTACATGAGGACTTTTTCATTGCAGAATGTGGTCTGTACAATAAAAAGAATCATGTATTAAATGATGAGATTTGGAAATGAGAAAACGCAACAGGAATAGTGCTGAAAGTTCATAGATCTTGAATTACTTGTCCTGTATAAGCACAGAAGTTACACAGATTCTGAAAAATTGCTGTGTCCTCACTGTTTTCTTCATTTGGAAGCACTCCAATTATCTGTGAGGATCTATTTCTCCCCAAAATAATTCAGCTACCTTTATCCACGGCATAACAGGTAACATGTGACCACCCAAAGGTCAGGATGAGAAGGCACGGAAGAGAACCCTACAAGCTGGGAAGCAGAGGACAGCCTAAAAGCAGTCAGTGTTCTTGTTTTGAAGCTACTGAGAAAGAGATGCCTCCTCGTCTCTAGCCTTTGGAGCACTGGTGGTTTCCAGACCAGAGTTTGTGCTTCTCCTCTCTACTATTATGTGAAAAGTGGCTGCTTGCACCCTCAGCAGAGGCTGAGCAATTTTGCAGTCAGCTCTGCATGAATGAAGGATCTGGGCACAGCACAGAAACCATCTAAAAATACTAGGGGAAAATTATCTCAAATTAGGTCATCCCCTAGTATTCCTTAAACTGAGATTTGCTTGTTTGCTCTCCTGGGAGAATATAAGGATGTAATTTTCATAAATAAAAATCAATATTTGACAAGACCTACCTGGTACCTTGATTCCATGTGCCTTACTCTTACTTAGCATGTTCTTGATGACAGAATCATAAAACGTTTAAGTAAGATTAAATAATACATATATCAAATTGCTAATGACATGTTCTCTTTGTTAAAAAAATGCACATAACAAGTATAAGACCAATTTAGTCCTCTGGACAGAGCACCAGTTTCTCTGGCTCCTGTTAGGAAGCACAAGAAAAATCCGTGTTCATTGTGGAAAATACTTAAGATGAGAGTTTAAATTTTTATGTGTTCAATTTATTTTTAGTTGGTCAATCTAAAATTTTGCATTCAGTAAGAAATTTGTTTTGAACTGCTGTTGCTTTTAAGTGGCTGTTGTCAAGTATACAGAATAAAAAGGTGTATGGGTTTGATCATGTTATATCAAAAAATATGCACAGTCTTTTGCAAGAAGGGTAACTTGAAATTTGACAGGTATCAGGCATGTGCATTTAGGTTGATGAATGCCCACATATATTTGTTCAAATTAAGACAACTTTAAAACTATATGAAAAATAATGAAAACAACAAAAATTAAATATAAGTTCAGTAGAGATACGGCAAGCTGACCACTAAATTCTTTGAATGTTTTTTCTGCAATGAATATGCACTATTACAGACTGATATTTGTACATTCTGGTGAGAATGTACACCCAACTAATCTACAAAGAATCTGAGTACAGTCACCTGAAAATTAAAAAGGATACTTCAATTTTGTGTGGCACATATAATCTTTATGAGTACCGTTTTAGTGTATATTACAAAAATACATTCACTGATATCTAGAATTCACTCAGAAGCTACTCTAAGAAATGTTCCAGAAGACATTAACAAATTAATAACTTGGTAGTAGTCAGAGCAGGTTTTCTATCCGTTGCAATAAACAAGGACTAAGGTAAATAACAGAATGAGAAAAATTTTAAAAAACCCTGACTGAGCAGTTATCCATCCACTGAGCACCATTCGTTTTATTAACTTGGTGAGGCAAAAGATTTGGGGATGATTAGGGTAAAATTGACTGACCGACTGACCTGGAGTTGCCTTAGGAAGTTTCTGAAAAGTACCTCTTCATAAAAACTTTGTTCCCTGTGCATACAGAGGAGGTTTAGTTTACTAGGTGATTACTGAATATAAGCACTGGAGTTGAAGTACAGAGGCTCTGTTCTGCCTCTCCAGTCCACCTAAGGCTCTCAGCACACTGCGCTTCCCAAGCACCTTCATCAGGAGGTGTTGGGAAGTCCCTGAGTATAACTGGTGCACAGGGCAGGCTAGCTCAGGCTCTGGTTCTCACCCAAGGAAAGTAGAAGGCAGAGAGGTCTTTTACGTCTGGAAGCAAAGTCTGACAAACCACAGGAGGGCTCAGATCTGTCATCACATATTGTCAGAAATAAGGTTGCCTGGGCAGTCTGAATTCTAGTATTTACTAAATTTTGAATGTTTGACTTTGCAAGCTTAGCATTCTTTCACTCCTCTTAATGTCATTTTGGTCTCTTTGGCAAAATACTGAAGAGATGTGCACACACTTGTAGTTAGGAAGCAGTTTTAGATGATACAGTTTCCATGGAGTGTGTAAATAAATCCTATTTTTGGAACTGTATAAACCAAAAGACTTTCTCATTCATTTCCTTGACAAACAAGCTTGTGGTTTTACCAAGGCTTGGGATTTGAATATGTTTGTTAGAGCTGCGTGGAGTAGTACTATAAGAAACACATTTTTTTCTCAGTTTTGAATAATTATATGCCCACAGAATTAGCCTTTGAATACGGCAGAAATATACATAAATTACCACTAACTTTAGTGGAAATAAAATCCGAGACAGCTAGATTTTGCACAATTTCTTTTTAAGTCACAGTTACGTTCTTCTCCAATTGCTCCAGCTATGTATTGTAAAGGGAAAATAATTTGAAAAAGTGGAGAAATGGAAAAGCATTCATAGCTCTTTTCTTATTCTCGTATGATTTAAAAAGGGAGATGTGTATCACTTAAATTAAGCTTACAAATTCTCCAAAAGGATGAACATAGTAAGCAATATCCCACAAGAACTAAACTGCTTGGAGGAATCTGTCTAGATCCTGCTGAACAATGGTAAAGTGTATGTAGAGATGGAAATATCTGAAAGGGTCAAGAAGCTCTAAATTCCCAATTCTTATCTTCTTGTTAATATTTAATGTGGTATTTGAACTCCAGAAGCCCATTCTTAATTCAGATGCATTGAGATCTTTGGCATAGAGACCTTTCTGTCTAGTGGTGAAGTCATCATATGAAATCAGTGACACACAGGCAAAGTGGATTTTTGTCGGTTTCTTCTTTTTGAAAGCAAAAGTCACTTGGAAATCATAAATGTGTTTGACACGATTAGAAGCTGCACAACTTTTGTATTTTCTCTTGACTTCTGTTATTATTGAAACTGTATTTCCACGTGTGGTGTTTATTAAACAGTAATTACTATTTTTATTACAGATGACTGTTTTCTATAGTCTGTTATTCTTCATAAGAAAATGTAAGAATTAATCCCTAAAACAGTCAAACCACGTGTCTGATTCCACATCTGATCCAAATAAGTTGCGTCTGCTGGGGTGAGAACGCAAGAGAGACTCTGTCAGTACCCGGAACTGGAGGAAAGATAACTGGATGACAGTAAGAATGGTTTCAGGTGATGTGAGAATCAACTTCTGCCCAGAAGAAAGACTGCACAAGGTTGAGTAACCAGTATGGAGGTAGGTTATATTAGTATGAAAAGGGGGGAGGGCAGAGTAGGGGAGCAAAACCCTTACACTAACCCTACTCTTGTTGCCACCACTGATAATTCAGTCCTATTGGATTGTTCCATGAACCCAGTCACAACATAGCTGAAAAAATTCCTCAGGCTGTGAAACTGTTAAGCAGAAAGCACTGACTTTTCAGTGGCATAAGCAAAGATGCTTTTTCACCTGGAAAACAGATGATGTGCATGAAATAATATTCTAGCTTCTCGGCCCATCATAAAATACCATTTTAGTTGACATAACTGCACTCAATAAAATTTACTTCTCTTCTCTCAAGTATAGTATGAGATAAACGAGGAACTCATCGCAATTTTCATCCTCTTTTAAGAATCTCCAAATTAACAATAACTACTAAATATCAACTTTCTTATGAAGTCTAATAACCTTTTTTATAATTGAAATTAATTATCGTGCTTGCACCAGCTGTAGATGGGGAAACCTGTGTTTATGTATGCACCTGCACATGTGTCTGTACAAGATGCAGTGAGCAGCAGAGAATAAGGCCAAATGTGTCAGTGAATATTGGTGCATTTATTCTTCTGTTGTCTTGCATTTATAGGTTACAGTATACATTTCTTTCAAAGTATAAAATGGTGATGCAGGCCGTGTGTGCAGAGAAGTTTTTATAGGTCATTGGGACAGAGAAAATACCACCTTTCCCTCATGCTTCATAGCGATATATCTCGCATATTGTTCAACTCTAAAAATCTGTGTTTTGATCTGTCTTAGGATAACCCTAACTTTTTTTAATATACTTTTTTAAATAGTTCTCAGGATTATGTGAGTATTGCTGTCCATTCTGTCACCTGTCACATTTAAAGATCCACAATATCATAGTAAAATATGCTACAAGCCTGGATTGATGTACTTTGTTTAAGCCTGTTGACATAATACTTTCTTCTAGCTACTGCTGAATGTGTTTCAATAGACATTGAAATTCACAATGAATCTGTGTTTGAGGCAAACTGTGTAGAAAGAAAAAGAATGTATGCTTGTTTTATGTAAATATGTATATGTGTGGTGTCAATGTTAGGTGCAGGTTCAAGGGAAAAATGAAAAATCCACTTGATAGCACCCCAGTCTGATCACTACCATTTTTAACCCCACTGCCAGCTACCTTCTTTGCTCTGAAAAGGTCTAGAGGCTTTCAGAACAGTGCAAATAGTACCATATTGTCTACACAGTAGAGGTGAAGATGAAAACTTGCTGTTGCAAACATAACCCTAAAAATCAATCTAAAAACATTACTTTTTATAGTTTTTACACACAGTTCAAATTCAGAATGGATTTTCAAAGAGCAGAGTGGACAATATCAGTTGTAATGAATCTGAAATGAACTAGAAATTATTTAGCCACCAGGGGATGATGTGCAAAATTAACAGTCATAACTAGTAGCAGATGTGCAGATTTATGAGCTGTAGTGATCCATCTCCATTACAGAATCACAGAATCACAGAACATGTTGAGTGGGAAGGGACCAACAAGAATCGTTGAGTCCAACCCTTAGCCCCACACAGGACCATCCCCAACAGTGACACCATGTGCCTGAGAGTATAATCCAAACACTTCTTGAATTCTATCAGACTTGATGCTGTCACCACTTCCATGGGGAGTCTTTTCCACCACCCAGCCATTCTCCACTTCATCCTCTTGGTGAAGAACCTAAACCTCCCCTGACACATCTTGAGGCCATTCCCTCATGCCTACTCACTGGTCACCACATATAAGAGATCGCGTTCTCCTCATAAAGAAGATGTGACTACAGGTCAGATGCTTTAATTAAGGTGTCTTAAAGGGAATCCTAACTTTCATCCCAGGTGAAGTTTATGAATCCTCTGAACTTCACGAATGGCATAAATTCTGTGCTACTTTTCAGTATCATTTTTCCATTCCCATACAGCAGTCAAGGGATTTTGACTTAAGCTTTAAATAGGCTATTGCTGTAGTGGTTTAAATATTTGTGAAATCCCTATCATATTTGTATATAATTTGTTAAAAATAATTAGAACTCTTTTAAGATGCCACCACTGAAAAGCTTTTTGTTGTTAGGCAATTTGTGGAGCAAACAGCCAATCTGGGTTTTGTGGACATTCAGGAGGAAAGTGCTACTTTTCCTCTATCAGCTCTTCAATCCATGGGCATTTCAGTCCCAGCTCCTTCCTACTACTAATTTAGCGTATAGCCAAAAGCCAGAGCTCACCATAGTAAGGAATATTGCAATCATTATGCAGAAAGAACAGCAAACTCGTACTTTGCAAATATAATTATCTCCATTTAAGATGATGAACATACCTACAGATTTTTTTCCCCTCTGTATAAGTTCTTGACTTAATTTAATAATATTATCCATTTTCTGTTTGCAGTTGTGAAAATATATTGGCTTTTTGAGAAAAAAAAAAAAAGGAGGGTGGGAAGTTATTTCTTTTAATACCTCTACCTGCTGAAATAGGTTAGGAATTCACGAGACTTCGTGAGTTCCCTTGTGTGGGCTATGTCAGCACATGCATGGGGAACATTCATAAAGTCTTTTCAAATGCTGCAGAAAATAGTTTCAGTGACTCATTTATTGTTGTCCAGTTTTCCTTTGAACTCGATAAGGAACAAATTTCCCAACATGGTGCAAAAAGTTTTATTCGTCATTGCCCACTGTAAGAAAGTGAGATCTCTGGGGAAAACAAACAAACAAATAAACTAAAAAAAAAAAGGAACAAAACCCCCAAACAAACACAACAAATGAAGACATTTTGCTCGTGGAAATGCTACATAAGAAAAAGCGGTGAATCTCAGCACTAAAATTCATGAAATGCTGCTGAATGAGGACTTCCACACAAACTTATAAAATATAACCCATTGCCGTATTTACAAATGCAGAAACAGAATCCTAAATTAAAAACCTGAAAGAGATGAGAGCAGTACATAGTTTCTTGCATCTTTTTGTAGGCCAGTTAATAAATTTTCTGCTACATAATGTTTTTCTCAGTAAACATTCATTGAACTAGCATTTTTACGTGACACCCACTCCCAGGATTACAATTTTTTTTTGAGACACACAATAATATTTAACTGCTGGATGGAATGAGATTATCACTTAAAGTGTTTCAGAATGAACGTATACCAGAAACTCTAATATTTTCCCATCCTTTATGGACAAGCCCAAGAAGTTTTGTCACTGTGGGTGGCGAACAATTTAATAAAGTTGTAATTTTAAAAATGCGCCTTTATCCATAAAAATTCTTGAACTTATAGTGAATTATAAGGGTAGGTGTATTGGCTCCCACAAGGCTATTCATTGGCCTCATATTTTGCTTTTTTGGTCTAAATGGCAAAACATGCTATAATTAAATTAAAGGCTATGTTGCCACATTAGGCATAGCCTTAAGCAAGAGGTGATGTTCAAGTAGTCCCACCTCACAATCTATCCTGAAAGTACTTTTATTCACAGACATATACAGACCTTTTCAATTTACAACCCCTGGCACTGGCACAGTTATTCAAGTGAAAAAACAACCCTTATGCAAGTGACCGGGAATCCATTCTCACAGCCCTAATTCCTGCGTAGCTTCTGCTTTGTGAGGCAAAGGCTGACATTTCTGTTAGATAAAAGTGTTGCTAGATACTTCTTTCCCTTCCTGACTTCCTTGCTGAGACCTCAAGCTGAGGATACGTTCTGTAATCCTGGAATCCAGGAATCTGGGAATAGTGTAGCGTTCCTTTTTGAGAAGACACATACACAGATGGCCATAGTGGACTAGCCAAAACAGCATGAGAAAAACCCAACCATACATTTTTACCTCTCTGTGGTATTATCCCCTCCTTTGACTATCAAAGTCTGAATCCTGTGTGGGGGTGAATATTCATCCCTCCTACATCAACTTAAATATAACTATGTTTTCTATGTTGCCTTTCCCACTTTTACCTTCTGTTTCTGTCCAAAACCGGAGAGCTCAATTACTAAAATCAGGAAGAGCTGTACATATAACAATTTCCAGAAGAATTCAGCTGTAACTTTAATACTTTGCATTATCACGTTTTCAAGACATTTTTGCTAAGATGCACGAGACGCAACCAGTAAAAAGCAACTATTAGGGAAAAAAAAAATAATTAAAAAAAATAACCAAACAAAACCAAGAAAAACCAGTGAGTTTTCCCTCAATACCTAGATCTGTATCTATCTAAAATTTGATAGTTGTAGGACAGGATGTTTTCCTACTATCTGAAAGTGATGTAAAATTCTTTTGAAGAAATGTTTTTGTGGGATCTTTTATACTGCTGCTGTCTCCCTTCTGACAAGTCTCTGTAGCTTGTGTGAGTTAGCTTGTGAACTAATTTAAACCAAGAAAGATAAATGTATTTTTAAAAATTGTTCCACACTGACAAGCAGACTGATCATTTTGCATTCTAGCTTTTGTAAGGGGGATAAAATTGCTATATAACATTTTAGATTAAAAAAAGAAATATTCAGCATTAAATATTCAACATTAAAGTTCCTCAATTTTAAAAATAAATCTACAGCCTTTCTTCTAAAAATGCTGCTGTCAAGTACTGCTGATTCTCATTCAGGAAACACACTAGATAAGATACGGTATTTATCAAGATAAGGAGAAAATGCTTTGAAAAATTTTTGACCTCTAGTATAGCCTATAAGAGCTTTTATTTTATTAAGGAAATGTGTCAGGGAAAGGTGCCCATTTGTGGACAGTTCCCTACTTTTCCATTTTGAGGAATTGTGATGCTGACATCTGTCAGTGGTATTCTTGAAAAAGTTTGACTTCAGAGACATAGTGCTGTTAAAGCACTCTCAGGAGCTTTCCCCTTTTGCCCCATGAGCCAGTAAAATATGTAAGATTAGCTTCACATGTCTTAGAAGGCAAAGACATAGTACCACTAGACAAAGGATAATCAGTTGATATTCCACGATAAAAACACAATTGGGAAGGGTTTTTTTTTGCTTGTTCTTGTTAATTCTTATTCCATTTCTCGTGCTGAAGTCTTCCCTTAATTTTAATTAGTTCATTCCTGGAAATATTAGTATGGTGAAGAGAAAATGATGGGAACAAAGGGTTGCACAGACAATGATTGTCTGAGTGCCTGAGGGGGAAGCTCACAGATGAAAACCTACTTTGCTGTTGTGTCTTCCTGCAGCAGATCAGCATGGACCGCACAGTGCTGGCCTGACTCCAAGGCTTACTCCTCATCCTTCCTTCAGGGAATGCAGAGGTTCTGCAGGTGAAATTATTGTGATATAATGGGATGCAATAAGAACAAAATCAGAATAAAATGTCAGAGTGGGCACACACAGCACAAAACCACAACACAGTCTTCATTACTTCATTATATTTTAAAATTTTTAAAGTATTTTTTACTACTCATCTTATTCAATATTCGTCTCCAATGAGTTCAGAGAGTAAAAGTAGTAATACTCATAAAGTGGAATCTTTCTAATAGTTATTAATACTTGAGTAACAAGAGGGGGATATTTTCTCTGGTGATGGAAGACCTAAGTTTATTTGTTGTATGACCAGATAAGTTCAAGTTTATTCTCTTCAGCAAGCTAGTCAGCAGTCTTCTGCCACTGTTCAAACCTGGCACTACTTAAAATATCCTAAACAACCTTATCTATTCTGTGACTTCAAGTGCTAAGCCTTCATGATGCAGAGTTCAGTTCCAACATATGACCTGCTGAAGTATTTCAGCACCTTATGATATCTAACATCGGATCCCTAATTATCTTCTGGCTAGCCAGAAGAAATACTGATGTTTATGGTGATTGGGGCATCTGATATTAGCAGCCTTTGGAAAGAAGGTAGCCTATACATCATCCTTCAGAGGAACAAAATCAATGCAATTTTTTTCACAAAGAAATAATCAAACATGTATTTTGAAACTAAGGGAACTGATAACATCACAGTTATTAAAACATTATGAGTTACATTTTGCCAATATATTAATCAGTTAAGAGACAAGTTAAAGGACATGGCACCTCAAGAGCAGTGTTCATAACAATCAGAAGTTATTAAATAACTAATAATTCATATTTAAATATGAAGTTGCTTACACAAAATTGGTTTGTTGCTTCATAGCCTTGCTACTAAAGGAATTAGTAACCAGCAGTAACTGTAGGCATTTTAATCAAGTGACTGTGACTTAAACCTACACAGAGATTGAACCATTAGTGCTGAGTTTTCAGGACAATGCATGGAAAGAGAGGGGCAATTAGCTCTGAGGATGTTTCAGGCTGTATTTTGTGGGAAATGGTGAACCTAGCTGAAAGGGATGAAGAGCAATATGTCTCTGAGGGCTTCCCATTACCCAGCTACAACTTTATACATATGAGGCACCTTGTCTGAGTGGATTACCCAGCCTTCTTCAGTAGTTAAAGTGTGGGGTATTCTTATGAAAACATTCATCCCCATAGAAATCACAGGTTTAAGACAGTTATATAGGATGAGCCCCATAAATAT
>VYXB01006898.1:55817-86533 GCA_013397135.1 Pachyramphus minor | reverse complement strand
TTGACTCCGGCAAAGTAAAGCCAAGCAAGAAAGACAGAAACACACTTTCTTAATGCACTTTTTAAAGATGCTTTCTTTCTCCTGGTCTCTCAGGAATATGAATTACACCGCCCATCATCTCAAAATATTCATTAACCTGCAAGTGGCTTACATGTTGCTGCATGTCTGCTTGTGTGGGTAAATAAAAAAAAAAAAAATTGCTTTTTAGCAAACATATGCAAAATCTATAGTAGTTATGAAGATTGCATTGAAAGTCTTCTACAGGCAAGCCCTC
Source organism: Pachyramphus minor (assembly GCA_013397135.1). Lineage (NCBI taxonomy): Eukaryota > Metazoa > Chordata > Aves > Passeriformes > Tyrannidae > Pachyramphus > Pachyramphus minor. The sequence continues at coordinate 86,259 of VYXB01006898.1, read as the reverse complement.
TTCATCAACAACTACAGTGTAAGTAGTTGTCACATTCAATGCAGCTTAAAAGGGCACGGTTTCGGTGTGGAAGATAAAATGAGACCAGAAGTGAGATAAAAGTTTAGTTGTCCTGTGTATAATAAAGAAATGCGATTTTCATAGAAATCCTATATACATTTCTCTTGAGCAAAGAATGTGATTAAATATTTACCTTCATAATTGTAGTCATATGTTGGATATAGAAAGAAGTACATAGAGAAAGGCAATTTGCTAAGCCTGCCTCAAAAAAAATGCTGATGTTGTGGATTTAAGCAATAAATGCATTAAAGCCTCTGCAGATCTTAAAATATATTCAGTGCATGAAGTTACTCAGCAAATTTATTTGATGAGTTAAGTGAGAGTATACCTTCTAATTTGTTTTCATCCTTAATTACCCATTTATTCTTTTGATTCATGGTTGGTAATTTCATACCGTTGATTCCCTCTTGACCTTGTGCTTGTAACTGAATCCTGAGATCTGGCTTGTGGCCCAGGAATATGTAGAAAATTGTTTATATTAACAGCAAGCTGCCTTGAGCTGCAGTGCTTTGATTTAATGTTACAACTGTACTAAAAGTAGCATAGCTTTCCCATGTACTCTCTACTCTGTTCAAATCCCTTGTCATTATAACAGATGTTTGGATTATTGTTCTGTAAACTATGTCAGAATTTCAACCTCTAGTATCTGTTTATTATTCTCTAAGGGTGATATTACAAATGTTCTCATGCACAGTTGATACTTATAATACAGCCCGTCTTTTTCCCATAAAAGTGCTAAGCAAAAAGTTTTTCTTAATCACAGTAAATGTGACTAATTTTAGAAGTAAAAATTTTTGTTTCAAGTATGTTTTGAGAAAATGTTTGCAGCTGGAGGTGGGGGGGTACCACTCCTTTACATGGTATGTACCAAATGAATGTGGGATATTACTTGGATTATGTATTACTAAAAAAATTATATTATTTTTTAAAAATTAGGCACTTGTATAAACAATCAAAATTGAAACAAGTCGTTTAATTATTTTGTCCTGAAGCCATAATATCTCTCCTGTAATTTTACATTAATAATCTAATTGCATGCTAAGTTATAAAAGGCATGTTTGCAGGAAGGACATACTTAACCTTCTTGATACAGACTGTGAAATAATAATACTATAAGCTGATTATTAGAATGAGAGAGCAGAAGACTGAGATTTTTGTAAAGATTTAAGATTTAAAGGGAAGCAGCTACTCCTCTTCTATGGAAGATGAACTTTTGTACAAATCCTCATTAGCTCCAAAAATAATACCCATTATTATGCAAAAGCGGCTTTTAATAATGTTTTTAAAGCTTGAAATATTACTTTCTATCTGCATTTTAAATACTTATAATAGATCTTTCTACTATGTGTGTGAATGTGTTTCTTGAGGTGACTTAATCCAGTTTCAGGTTGCCTGGCCAAAAAAGTCTCTTATACTTTCTGTTCTCTCTCAGTTAATACACACATATATGCACACGCATGTTATACCCATACATAAGTTTATGGTCTTACAAACAGGAAAATCAGTATAAAACAAAGAAAACTAAATATTTTTCTGTGTTTGTAAATAATGCAGTCTGCTATTCACATTTCTACTTCTATAAAACCAAGCTAATGACCTTAAGAATAGTTCTGCATTCATACAGTTTGCCTATGAAAATTTATTGGACTTGGCATATTTCCTTTTTTTTTTTTTTTCTATTCTGCGTATCATAAGGCTGAGTTGTCATTGTCTATCCATTATGGGCTGTTATTCTATGGGTGATGTGCATCTATGGATACTGATCTACTCTGATATAGTATAGGGATCTCTCTTATTGGGAGAAAAACCACCCTAGATCTAAAGAATGCTCTTCATATCTGAAAAGAAAAAAAAAAAGAAAACAGGTGCAAATTTTAGGGTCCTAGGGCGATTGTCATCAACACTGATAATTTTTGTTATCAAAAAGAAGGTCCTTGTGTTGCTGTTAATCAATCTTGCCTTAAAGAGGGAATTCAGCTACACAGACAGCAGACTTCAAAGATTTTGTGAGAATCCCTACACATATTATGTTTGCATTTGGGATGAAAAAAAACAAGGTCAGCTTTGGAAATGATTAATGCCTTCTTGCTGAAAGCTGTACCAAACGTCCTTGAGTTTAATCAAAACTATTTGTTTTTAGTCAGCTTTGCTGTTGTCTCTTTTACTCTTGTCCACTGATAGCTTGACATTAATGACATCATAAATCATGTGAAGTGGCGGCTAGGGTTTGGTAGCATTTCAAGTGTTTGTTGAGATGTCCTGGGCTATCTGAGATGCTGGTGTAAGGAGGAATATTGGGCTGCTCTAAACCTTCAGCCTGCTGCATTTTTCTGTTGTCAAAATTAGGCAGCATGTGAATTAAAAACTTGAGCTTTTACCACAGGGCAATCTAGTCTTTCTTAAATGGTCAGCTGGTAGAAAATTCCTCTGTGATTGTTTCAAATGTTTTCCCCCACAATGTCAGTGGGTTAGAAACCTTGTGAAGTAGGTGCATATATTGCACAAATATATAAATTCCTTAGTCATTCCTTTTAGAGGAAGGCAGGGGTCTAAGTGTGTGCTTTTCCAATCCCTACATGATACAGTCAATCAGGCACTGAGGTGTAAGCCTAATTTGCACAAACCTGTCATTTAGAGGTGCTGTGTTTCGTTATGTTGTTTGGATTTGGTTTTGGTGGGTTTTTTTGCTTTAAATAACAGAACATAAAACATGAACACTTTGAAAATGTTTTCTTTTAAAAATACTTAGTTCTTATCAGTTATGGATTTCAGAGATCTTACCGGATCATTGCATGTTTCATAGGTTGTTATCTGTATGACTATATTCTTAGAGCTATATTATTAGAACATTATATTTTACCATACTGTGGGAAGAATGGAGAACTCATCCTCTGAATGTTATTTATGCAGCTGGATTCTCTTACATGACAACATGTAATGTGTAGACTATTACAAAGAACATTTGTTCTATTAGTATCCCTAACCCTTACAAAGTTTATTCATTGACAAAAATTTCACTTCTTTGTGCCAAGGGACCTCCCAAAAGTTGGGCAGTTTCTTTTGTTCAATCATTTAGAAAGGATATATGTTTGGAAATAATACCTAGTGTGTCCTACATAGAGGAGGGAAACCCTGAGAGAAAATGGCATATCAATTGGGTTTCAATTAAAAGTTTCATCATTATTTAACAAATCTGCTAAAGAATGTGTTTGTCCCACTATCTCAAACATAAGGTGAATCACTTACTTCAGCTCTTTTATTAAAGGGCACCTGGGTGAAAAGCAAACAGTGGTGGTAGCATGAGTGGGATATCAGCACTACATTTCCGAGGCCCACATGTGTGAAAAGATGGACATCCTTTCTCCCCATCCTGGTAAGTTGAGAGAAAAATCAAACTACAGAAAATATATGTCACATGTGGTTTTGGAGAAAGAAGTCACTGTGTGACTTCTGAATATGTGACTTATATCCTGAATATGTGACTTCCTTGATGACCAGGAAATGTTGGCATGTTGATGAGACTTGTCACCCCAGCAAAAGAGAAGGACCTCTCTTACACAGTCCATGTGGTTTTAAGTGACCTGGATGTGGAACAAAGGCTTTCATATAATTATATTTATTATTTGAACCACTGTGTGAAGTCACCTGTGGGTCTCAGGCCAGCAAGGATCTTCCCATCATCCACCAGTGTTTCACTCCCACATACAGCTTTTGCTGGAAGCCAGGCAAGGGGCATTAAGCACTTCTGACTCTATGCCAGCCCAAGCTGCACTGCAGATCCTGTACATACAGTGAATGATGGTAATTATAGTGAAGGATCTAGGGTATTATTTATTTCTCACTAGCAGACAGTACCTGACAGTCTTTGTATATCAAGTTGTTATTAAAATCCTGTGTCTGGATGTTAAGCTGACTTATTTTACAACTAATCTTCTTTTACAAGTAATCATGAACTATGTATAAAGTTCTGTAAGTAAATTCATCTAATTTGACAGAAGAGATATTAAAATGAAATAATTTATGTCATAAAATAAACCATAGTAACTTGTTTTTGTGATTGCCCAATGTAGTTTCATTACTACATTGGTGTAAACATCTTTTGAGTAATTTCAATCATGTATTAAGACTGGATTTGCATGATAGCACATAATTTTATTACTTATAGAATGCATTTTCTGAGGATTTTGCATATAAATCTCTTCTGAATTATCATGCCACATGGAAGCTAGGGACATACAGAAATCTTTACTGATGACTCTCATCCAGGGAGCATGTCACCCTTTTGCTCAGTGCTCTGTGCCAAAATGCAGTAGAACTCAAGCTGAGTTAGAAGAGAGGTCTGCTCCAGTTTCTTCTTCTGATCTGTGCTTGTTTTCCAATTTGTGTTCTGGGAAAACTTTGATTTCCTAAAGTATCCTGTTAGTACAGGACAACTCATGATAGCCTAGTGAAAACAATGTGAACAAAATTTCATTAATATAAAAATACATCATTCTCATTTCTTTTGGGTTGAGTTTTATCTATTTGGATGAATACATGACAAGACAAAGAAGGAAGGACCACATTTAAAAACATACTACTCAGAGATAATTATGGAAAACTGATCTCAAAATAATAATTACAATCTGGATCTGGACTGATTTAGTGTACTTCAGCACTTGCAGGGATCTGATCTACTGAAGAAAGAAGCAAGCTCCCATTCCTCTTTCCATGCTTGTGGTCTTAACTTGAAATGCTTGCATTAGACCTAGCAGTACCTCTTCTTTTTTCTCTTCACACCTTGCTATCAAACAATCAAAAATCAGACACACCATGCAAGTCAAAGAAAATCCTTACTTACAGGGTATAGATTTCAGTGACAACACTCATCTTCCACCAATTTTCACAAGCATGCAAGTCACCTCCAAAGAAGTACTGCAAGCTGCTTATCAAATCTGTCTGTAATATTACCGCTCTGTCTGTAATGTTGGGTTTGGTTTGGTTTTTTTTTACATTTTATCACTTTTTAACTTCCCACCCCTGCCCTTTAGACAGCAGGTTCACTGGCAGGAAACTAAAAACTTACACTACCTGTCAAAGGAGACCAGAAATCATCAAGTGGGGCAAGTTGCAGTTTGTTTAGGGTATTTAGTGTGTTCACAGCTTGCCAACAAAGCTCCACATGACTTATTTTCTTTTTTTTTTATTACTTATACTGTTTACTCATGCATAATTGAACAAGTTAGGTAGGGAAAAGGACAAAGATCTATTTAACTTAACAGCAATTTTGTTTGCTGTTTTGTTAATGTTCAGTGTTTAAAGAAATATTTAAAGCAACTGAAACAAACCACTTATGAAATACCAGATCTCATTAAAAATATATATTTAGAAATATAAATGGCTATTATAGCTCTTTTTAATACAAGAGCACTGCCCAGTGTAAAGAAATCACAGGCGGTTTATATGTATAGACTCCACAGTAGTATTTTACTATAAAAGCGTGGACTCCTGCTGGCATATGTAATTTAATGTGCAGTGTGCCTCTCCTAATTCAATCAGGTCTCTACATCCCTTCTTTTATATTCCAATTGGTTTCCACGTGCTAAAGCCATCAAGATTTTCAGGATGAAATGAATGCTTGTATTAATCCAGCAATTTCCATTTAAAACAGAACATCGATTTGATTAATAAGCTTTGATGCTGAATAATTATATGGCAAATATGTAGGATATAGAAAAACCACAGATGTGACCACCAGCAAAAGCCTTGTGGGAGAAGGGGGTCAAAGAGAAGCAATGGCCATGACTGAGGTGATGAATTTTTGGCTTTTCTCTTATGCAATTAACAAGCAATGCTGCTATTAATTTGCCACCCTCAGAGTCATCACTGGTCAGATGTGTTAGGGTCAAGGGGCATAGGGTCAGAGCAGGGGTCGGCATCTCAGAAGCCCTGAAAAGAAATGAGAAAATGAAAGAAATCCAAATTAAATGGTAGAGCACACTTTTAGCAGTGTGGCAGGGAGTGAGGCATCCATTTAATGTTAAGACTCCTGGTTTAGAATAATAAAAATGTTCTCTGCACATTTAATTCAAAGTAATCAATCTGAGGTGCAGCACTTGAGCATCCAATAAAAGAAAATCAATGTGGTCTCTACAAGAGAAGACAAACAATGCCAGCTTTTACTAAAGGGATTATAGGTTAACATTTATTCAGTGTATTGTAATCTGATGTCAAGTAGTATAAAATCAAGCCAACAATCCATTACCACCCGTTATAGGCTAGGTGCTGATGTCATGCAAATTGACTTTTCGTAGAACTTATTAAATCATTTCTGTGTTCTTGCTGTAGAACATTTTTATACAGCTGCTGAACTTCAATAAATTCTATTCCATACTTGTACTGAGGAATATCAAAAAGACAAATATTTGTCATTTCAAAGCACAGTTTAAATTTTTGCATGGTTTCCTTGTGCTTCCTATCATTAATTAATCAAGTGGAATGTAGTTCATTGTAGGTTAGTAACAGGCAAAAAAAAAATCAGTATTTTGAGAAACAATACAAAGTAGTAATTCTCTGACTCTCTAGTTTGGTCCTGCTTACCTCCCATGAATGTTATTAATTTTTAAGTATTAAGTAGAATAAATTGACTGTGAAAAAGGGCAGTTTTTAAAAGATGCCTATGCTTTTTAATCATGGTAATTTGTAATAAAATGCTTTGTAAGGAAGAAGGATTCCATGCAAATGTCAGTCCTCAAAAGAAATATTTGACAATGAAAGTCCCAAACCTGTTCCCAAGTAAAGTCAATTGGAATTTGCCACTGATGTTAGTCAGGGTGAAACAGCACTCATATGTTTGCCTTTAATAAGTTGCAATAAAGGCAGTAAAGGCTTTTAAATGATGTATCTTAAAAGTGAATTTGTGTCCATCACAAGCATTTTCTAGGTGTTAATTCAGAGGAATGTAGAGGATTTGGGAATGTCTCTCAAAACCCCAATTTGTTCTGTTGGTTGCTGGCTGCAACAAGAACCACTTAATCATATCAGTTGGGACGAGGACAAGCACAGTGCTCTTTTCAAATCTCAGTAAAAGTCAGTACTCTTGAGTTTAACAAAGTAAAATAGCTAAAGAAGTTGTCAAAGATAATGTTATTTTTGAAACAATCTGGTTCACTGTTAGGGTTGGGTCACTTTTATGTGTGTGGAAAAATATTACCACATGTTTGAAAACAGTGATGATATTCTGCAGATTGTATCAAGCTGCAATGCTCTGCTATTTCAAAACACTTCATAATTTAGACAGAGGTAGGAAGGGAAATTGGATGTGACACTATTTTTATTATAAAAGCTAAGTTTGGTTTTGCTACCCTTGACACAGCAGAATATTTTAGCCAGGACAATGTCTTTCTTTTTTTCCCCTTCTTTTTTTATACATAACATTGTAGTTCTAAAAGGAAATTAAAGCCCTAAGGTTCTCAGTGTCGCAGTGTCACTCCTCTAGCAGGCCAATGAAGGCAGTGCAAATTTTGATTATTTGAGCAGTGAAAAATAAGGGTAAAAATTGATTGTGTGGATTTGGCAGAGAAAAAATTAATGCTCCTTTTCTTGCTCTGCTAATCATTGGATTATTTTACAAGTCTTTGCACAGACTTCTACCTCAGTTTCTCCTTTCTAAACCAGAAAAATTTTGTTGAAATATCCTTTCAGCTTTCTGCATGTTCAAACCCAGACGACTACAAGAGGGAGAAACCCCTTTTTAGAGACTGATGCTAAAAGGCTGCTTGAGCCTCAAAATTCAATATGTGTTGGAGAGCCTAAAATTTTCATCTAGAATTTTCTCAACTGCAGTTTAGGCTAAAATAAGTGTGGAAAGCTCTTTAAGAATTCATCCTATACTTCTCCCATCAAGGTGAGACAAGCCACTGCTTTGAGTCCTATCCATTGTCTGAGAATTTTTAGACCTGACTTCTTCTCAAGCCTCTCTGCTGGTTTGCTATGTTGTCTTCATTTTCCACAGGCAACACTTTGCTTTCTCTGCCCATGGCTGCCTGTCTCAAGGGCATTTTCTATGGCATCCAAAGCACTAGTGCCGAGAAGAAAGCCGTGCTGCAGAACTGACAGCTTACCCCCATCAACACCCATTTTCACTGTGTCACCAGCTTTGCTGTCATAGCTGTTCAGAACTTAAAAGTCTGGCAAATTGAATTAAAACTTAAAATGTCAGAGTAATAGTTCATATCATCCACAGTCACCAATGAACGGATGTTCTTATGCTTTATCCCTTTCTGAACGGAGAATCATGACTCAGGAAATCCAAAGTGCATGAAAAACAGTGTGAAAACGAGAATGTGGTCAGACACAAGAGGTTGATATCCAAAGTGCATGAAAAACAGTGTGAAAACAAGAATGTGGTCAGACACAAGAGGTTGATATTAAGATAAAAGACTCTCCTGCTGGAAAATATCCTGATTGTCAGAGTCTGAAAGATTTATGCTAAGGTTTCAAGAAAAAAGGGGAAATAATTTCCCCTGAAGAAGGACATCATAGACCTACGGCTTTGAAAGGCATCTTGCTTCTGCATTTTTCATCTGAGGGCCACAAAAGGTCTGTGGTGGGTTTCTGTATAATTCTAGTTGACAGTGGGGTTTACATAAATACAGCCAGTTAAGGGTGATTGAATACCAAGTGCTGAGCAACACTTATTATGCCCAGTGTTATAAGACTTCAATTCATTATTGTAACATACCAAAAGAACAGAGCAGCTGCACCAGACATGGTTGTAGTATTGATTTGGCTTCTCAAAAGTCTTCTCTTAGACTGCAGAGTGCAGACAAACATGCACAAACATCGCTCAGTTCCCCTAATTCTGTTAGTGCTCCCTGTATCTTAAAGCAAAGCAAAGCAAACCTCAAGATACAGGAAAATGTCTCTTTAGTTGAAGGCAGACAGGGCTCTAAGCCTGACTCAAGGGGGTTGTGCAGAAGTGGTGACCTTTCTTCCAGAGACCACATTTTACACTCAGCTTGCCATTAAAGCTCTGTGCTCCCTCGAGGCCCATAGTCAACTTGTGTGTTTTTTCCACTAGGGTTAAAAGTCAGTGTGGCACTGTGCCCACCCTGCATACTAAACAGACTGGTGCATAAATAAGAGGCAGAGCAGCCAACTGTCCAAGGGAAATTGCATCTGTTTAAAAATGTTTTTTGTAATACAAGCTATTTGCCTGCATGGTGATAAATGCAATATCTAACTGGGCTAGTGTGAGTTCCCTTGCTGCAATTAGCAAATGCACAGGAAATGATGCACTTTTCTCATGCTCTAAATTAACCATAAAAATTAGAGCTAACAAAAGCAGCCTCTACCTTTACCCAATGTCAAGAAATGTACTTTGGAAGTGCAGAATTGGAAATGAAGTGTGTTACCTCTTCCTTTACGGTAGGCTAAACAGAACATTTCCATGAGCAACTTGCATGTTCAGCTGTGTTTCAGCCACTCAGCTTTGTTCATGGCATGCAGCATCTCTGCAGTCTTTCCATGCGAACTACTGGAGGTCCTTGGCCAGAGTATGGTCTTTGGTCCTTATGCACACATTACAGAGAAGTCCTGTTAAAGTATAGTAGCAGCTATGCTAATAAGTTCAACACAAAAATTACATCATCTGAAATTTTTTCCTTTATGCATTTTCTAGCCATTCCACCCTCAACTCTTCCTCAGTGCTGTGGGCACACACACTTTCAAACACAAATTCCAAATTTCACCTCTTAGAGCAACCTGCCAACAATGGATGTAGAAAATAGAATGGCTCTGGAGAGGGGAGGCGTGTTTGCAAAATTCTCACCTCCCCTGCAAAAGAGAGCCCCAGATTCATCTTCGAAATGCTCTCATGTGCAGACTTGGTATGGCAAAAATTTTATTCAATATACATGTGAGATCTCGTCAAGGGGTGAATATCCAGCAGCCTTTAAAAGGAACAGACAATTTGATCTATTGCAAAAGCAGCATCTGAGAAATGAAACTTTGACTTTGCATTGAATTCCTTGAAGCAGCACATTTCAAGGAATTAAATTTGAACATAATGTTTCATATGTAAAACTATATTCCTACCTCTACAAAGAGTAATGACCATGCATACTTTCTCAAAAATGATTTGAAGATCTAAAAAGTTTTCTCTGAAATACAAAGAGCATATTATTAATTGCGAAAGCCCAATGGCATATCAGAGAAAAGCTGTGTCCTTGCAAATCTGTGGCGATTTGTGAAAACTCATACGATGCATTATTGCTGTGGCAATCCACATGGACCCTGCCAGCAGCAGAAAGTTGGTCCCCCGAAAGAGGAGGGTTCAGTTTCCACCTGGCGCTTTTCCCTTCTCTCCACACCCAACCCCAGCAAGAGAGGGGTTGCGATATTACTTCTTAAAGAGACAATCCATCCAAAAACACATTGGAAAAACAAAAAGGAACAAAATAGAAGAATCTGCTTTAACCATGATAATAGGCAGTATAAGAAATAGGAAATGCATCTATCAGCAGCAGGTGATTCATGGTGATTTATCTTTAAAAAGTTATATAATTCTTAAAGGAAGGCATCAATTTTAAGTTGATTAGAGGAATTTTTTTTCTCTCTGTTGCACCAATTTAGTTAATTCTTAAGTAGATCATCTGAAGACAAATACAAGTTATAAAGGCATCCATTTTAACATCAAATACAATAAATACACAGAGCCCCTTCCCAACTCAATGGCAACAGAGTCTGTAGCTTGTGTAGTAAGTCTTTCATATGATTACACCACACTAAACCTAAGTTTTAAAAGACAAAGGAAAATAGCTGTCTTAAATACCACCATAGCTACTGGTTATCAGAATTGGATGGGCAAGCACTTCAGTGGGGGGCTGTACCTGTAAAGGAAATATCCCATATACTCACAGCTGGAAGCTGAGTTAGTTAAAGTATGAATGATATCTACTCTAGCACCCTCATAATCCTGTGTTACAAGCAGCTATTTGATATAAGGCTGCTTGATCTTGTCTCAAAGCTAGAAGAATCTCCATTTTAATACTTCCTTTAACACTTGAAATGTTTTGTTCTCAAGGAAGGTATTTGGTTAGAAAATAATTCAATGTCAGAAACATGTCTTTGCTGCATTTCCCTCCCAAAAAAGCCCACCATGGTAGTGATGCCTAAGAGACCGCGGAGGGAAAAAACACTCCAGGCCAAATTAGGTAGGAGGTGAGGTAAGGGAGCAAAAGTTTTAGTGAGCCTCCAGGCTTCAGGAATGCAAACCCACTCGCTCACCCTGAACACAGATGTTACAGTTTTTATAATGGTTTCTACCCAATCCCGTTAGTCCATGATGCCCCAGTTCTGTCCCCAGCACGCCCCTTGGCAACTGGGCCTGAGGTCTTTGGGACCCCTCTTTCTCATCTTCATCTTCCTCAAAGCATGCGCAGTTCCTGGAAGCTTTCCAAAATTCTGGGCTTGAAGGTTACTCTGTCTATGTCCATATCTTCCGGTGGTGATTTTGGGGTGTTTTCTATAATTCTACCTTGAAAAAGAGACTAAACAGGCTAATGGAATTTTAGAGGAATTTATATGAAATGGGTAACAAGTTTAGCTATGCATAACTGCTGGGCTAAGGGTAAAGGGGTAAAGTATAACTGCTTTAAAATCTACATTCACTACATAACTACTTCTAAAATCTACAAGAATTAAAAAATCAAAAACTCTAAGACAACAGTAGAGTACAAAATAACTAGTAGAAATCCATTTATATTTTAATCAATATAATTCCAGGATGCACCTGGTTATAAAATAGGACTGAAAAGACAGTAGCTTTCTTGAAAACCAAAAAAACATAGTCCGTAAATAATTTCATTATATGTGTTTTGGATATATTGATTTTTCTTTATAATGAAATAGAAAAGTGTTGTAGATGTAGGTTCCCAGTTCTTTTGAATTTGATCTTCTTCCTCCAAGATGCTTTGTAGACTGCAGACTATCTCCTTCACAAGACAAACCCCAATACCCATTGTATTTTGCGACCCGTTGAGAAAAATTAATGCATTCTGCATGTGTTACCATATTTGCAGTCCTACTTTGAATCACCAGTGAGGTCATAGCCTCTAAAAAACCCAGCTTCAAATCAGCCAGAGTAAGAGTAGTGTTTTCCCTAGGTGCACATATATGGAGATATTTGTCCTTTCCCTATTTACGCTTTAGTCTGCTGTTTCTAAGTCCTGCACAAATACACAAAACACTGCTTTAGTCATTCTGGAAGGTATTATCTCCCTTTTTGTTTATTACATATCTTTCTACATTTGTTCTTCAAGCCATTGCCATGACGTTTCATTTCAACCTCATTTACTTGTTGCAAAAGACCTTTGTAGGGTTTTCTGTCAAGTTAGAACTACTTATAATAGGTTTCCTGTCATATTAAAAAGTCAGTAAGCTGACTAAAACTGCAAGTAGAACTTTATGTTGACTTTCTTATGTCCATTTGTTTGTTTCAGAAGCTCAAGATTTTCAGCTCTAATAGTAGTTTGGTTTTTTTTTCTTTAAAAAAGAAAAAAGTTAGTTTGCACAAGAAGCTCACAGTTTTAAAAGAAGGACAATTTTTTTATTACCTGCCTGAAAATAAATCTTATAACAAGGGACCCAGAGTCTCCCTAGGAAAATAAAAAATATTTATTAAACAGTATAATTGGTTTTGAAAAATCTATTCTCAGCTATAAGGAAGGTAGTATAATTTTGTCCATTCTTTTATGCTTTTTTTTAATCAGGTCAAACAGCCCTGAAAGAGTCATTTTAATATCTAACACTAATATAGACTGGTGTGAGCCAAGATCTTTCCATAAAAAGGAAGCTATTCACATTTCAGCAGCCATGTTGTTTAACCTGGTGTAACCCCCTGGGTAATTAGCCAAATTTGACAGAGTATCCTGTAGTTCCAGGGAAGGCCAGAAAATGTACTGAAATTTTGTGGCCAAACATTGGACAAAATGGCACATTGTCCTCACCAATTTTGTGGAGGCAAAGGCCTTTAGTCTTCCAATTCACACTGTGCACTGAAGGGTACAACAGTTTTCCTGGTTCATATACATTATAAATTAAAACTGAAGCTCAGCTTTAAAACACAAGAAATAGTTCTCTAAAGTCAGTAAAAAACTCATTAAAAAAGAACAAAATACAACTAGGTGTTACGTATGAGATTTCAACTCCAAACATAATTGCATCAACTGCAAATCTTCATTCCTTGAAGGGCTGTTTCATGAGCTAACAGGGAGATACTTAAAAAGAAGAACGTTCAGTACCTTCTCTCGTCACTTTGATGTGACAGATGCCACCCCAAAAACATTTTGACAGGAGCATCCACCTGATGTGATGCTCCACAACAAACATGATCACTGCTCCCAGCTCCTTTCTTCCCTCCCAGCCCTATTTGAGTAGGATTTCCATATAATCTTGTGCGGTCACATGTGATCTGTGGGATCAGCCCCTATGGAGGTCCTGTAAATCCCAGAGTAAAAAGCAGAGTTATAACACGAGAACAGAATCATCTAGAGATGGTGGAAATGCACATTTTATTTTAAGTAATAGGATTAAGTACTTCTTATTTTCTCATCCTGAGTGGTAGAATTTGAGTAAATTCCCTTCTAGTTTTATACTGATCCACCCTTCAATAATGAATACTGTTATATTTATTTTAAAAGCTATATTAAAAATTGTTACAGAGGTGGTTCCAAAGATCTTGGAACACTTAATACTCAACAATTTTTAAAAAGAAACAAAGTAGCATGATCATGTTCTGTGTTGTCAGGGTGTGATATTTTTTGTTTGTTAGATTGTAAACAGTGTATAAGCTTCCTTCCTTATCTTGTGTAACATGAGAAATTCCAGCCTGAACTTAATACATTAATGTTGTAAAATAAGCACAAGACACCATGTGCCAGGCTTTCAGAATGTATCACTACAGCTGCATTAAAAGTTTGTGAGGACAAGATGTATGTTGTTGCAGAATATACCGTTGCAACCAATATAGGTATCATCAAAGAAAAGGAAAAAAAAAACCCAAACCAGATGATGAAGAGAGTTCTAACTTTTTAACCACATCAGATATCCAGAGATGAAAAAGCTGAGTTAAACAACACTTCATAGCAGTACTACAATTAAAGATTTTTAAACAGTTGTATATGTGTTTCTGTATACGAATAACAATGTTTAACTCCCCTCAAAAAGACTAGCACTGACATCACTTTTGCCTGAAGCACATCATGTCTGTTCCTGCTGCATGCCTTTTTAGGACTAGCAGGTTGATTTTGGTAACCTTAAATCCATAAGAAATACTAGTTTTATCATACCTTTTACAAACATTAGACTCCATCTAACAGAGCTTTGAAAGCTTATTTATAACGGTCCCACCTACAGCCACTAACCCCCATTCCTTACCTAGGACATAATTAAACTTCTCCAGATCCTCATTAACCTGTTCCTTTGATCTCTGCAGTGATGATATGCAAAGCCATCTTATAAGACCTCATCTCTTGCTATTGGTTGGGATTTTTGATAACTGTATGCAGAGTTCTGAGGAAGCAAAATCTATTGAAGATTTTCTCAAGCTATGGACAAATCCAGCTCAAAAGACCAATTTAAAAAAAAATCCACATACTGAGTGAAGTGTCTTCAGTAGTGTCTAAGGCCTAAAAGAAAATACCAGTCCAAGGAAATTCTGAAGGTCTGTGAGTGATCTTTCTTTGGTTTTAATCACTGAAACTCCCAGCAGCTTAATAAGTTGAAGGTGCTGGATCACAGGCTAACTTAATAAGGCCCCACAGAAGAGCCTTGGCCACCTTTGATTGTTCTCGTAAGTCTTAGCACATCTGGTAATATGTTGTTGGGTGAGAAATGTTTTCCATAACTTTCCCTACAGTCAGTACCCTGCACATGAATTACTTTTATTAAACCAAAAATGATACAGTACTGTATATTTGTGTAAGCTTATGCAGTTTTCAGCCTGATCCTACTGAGAGAGATGATTACTTTCTCAAAAATAGAATTAAATAAGGTTTATCACAAAAATCTCCTTAGATTTACACACACACACACACACACACACACACACACACACACACAAACACACACTTGTTTTGCTGAGAATCACATGGGTCAACCTAACCTTCAGCTGTGAGACAAAGTTAAAGAACTGGAGACTGTAACAAGTTGGGTAGGAATCACCTGCACTCTGCTGCTTTTGTTCTTCTAAAAAAAAAATACAGGGTAAGCACATATTTGGCCAGGAAGCTTGCTTTTAAATTAAGAGAAAACCAAAATCATGATAACTTAACTGGGAAAGGTATTTTTTGTATGCATAGTTTAACTATCATATAAATTAATTTAACATGTGAATTTATATATAGAAAGAGAGGCAAAAATAGAAAAAAGTAATCACTTTATAATGACCATTGTGTATAAGTGTTTGACTGTACTACACGTACACGTATACAGACATGTAGGAGAATAATGATGCTCACAAAAAAACAGAAACTGCCTTGAGAAAATCTGTTGTTTCTGCCAGATCTAATTTTACAGAACCTTTCAGTATTTTGAATGTATGTCTATTTGTTTGTTTTCTATTTTCTTTGGATCCTTTCCTGTTCACAGGTGTGGAACATCTCAGAAACTTCAGTCTGGGCTGAAAAAAATTATTTAAGTGGTGTCAGTGATCCTTTTTTTTTCCCATTCTCTTCCTGGAAATAAAGAGTGCAAAGTAGGGTTTGCTTTTCATAGACTTTTGATTGCTGTCATTATTTAATACACAATGTAATATTTATCTTGGAAAATCAAGATAATGGGAAGAACCATGCACTAGCAAAATAGGCTGATGATGTTCTCTTACAAATTTTGTAGGATTTCATTACACAGTTTTGTACCAGCCATCAGGAAAGTTTTATTTTTTGCACGGGTAGACTAACAGATTTTGTACTGATATACACATAAATGAAAAGTGCATTTATTTGAAGGGATAACCTTGGTTTTTTCATGCTTTGTGCAATACTATATCTCAAAACTGGATAGCTGAACAATTGAGGAGATGTGCAGTTCTAACAAGAGACTTGCAGGTAAGGTTGGTGTGCGTGAGGTTTTTTGGAAAAGGAACACACTGACTTCAGTTTCTATGTGGAATTCATAGCACTTTCTTTGAGGCAAAAGCTGGTTAAATAATGATTAGTCTTTCCCTACACTTTTTTTATTTAATACTGAAAAAATACATTTTACAAATGATAAAATTATTCACAAATTTATGATCTAAAAATAGGATCTGTTTTATTTGTAACCATTTTTAATTGATTCTATTGTGCCATAGGTAGATTGCATGAGTGTTATTTTAGTATAATCTCTTCCTGCAAATTATTTTAAGAGATGGACAGAAATAACTACTCAATAAATTTTGCCATATGACCTCAAAACTCTAAAAGGTTTGTCATTAAATATATGTTTATGAGACTAACCATATATCAAAAGGAGGACTTCTCACTCGTTGGCATCATCCCCATGAAGTGAAGATGCTGCTGTAATAACAACAGAGGTTTTATGACCATTCAGGAATGACTATCAGAGATGTCCAGGGGAGAGAAAGAAGATAGCAAGTTTATGGGCTAGTTCTCTTAGAAGTCTCCGAGCATTAACTTACTTTCAGCTCAGATACCTCCCAAGTTTGAATAGATTTTTATGCAAATAATATGTAAATTCTACGTAATTTCAATAGATTCCTCTTCTGTGAAATCACTCAGTGTAATTTGAGCCCACCTTACTTACACAGCTTCCCTTGTATTCTCTGGCAAAAAAAAACAAACAACAACAACAACAAAAAAAAGCCTTTTTCCAGCCATAATTTCTTATGTTTGAGCTGACACTTTCTTCTTTGATGCCTCTTTTTCCAGGTTAGAAGAGGTGGTGAATAGTCTATAGTCACCATCACGATGCCATTCATGGTCTTCAGAACTCTACCAAATCTCTCTCAATCCTATGAGTTCTACTTGGTTCTACTTCATATGGAAATAATTCTCCACTATTGATTATCCATTTGACCTGTATAAGCACTTTGTGCTATTCCACTCTTTTTGAGAGAAAGAGACCAGAACTTCATACAGTGTTCAAGAGGTGAGTGTGCACAATGTAGTATCTGCTCATAACATATACTTTGCTTTTCTGATTGCCACTAAGCTCTAAGCTCACATTTTTATGTAATTACCTCAGTAATGGGTCACAAAGATACTGCTCCTGCGTGGTAATGTTGAGGGCGGGGTCCATCAGTTCATAAGTAAAACCGGGATTTTTTTTCCCATACGCATGACTTGACAATTTTTCTGTGTTGAGTTTCAAATGTCATTTCATTTCTCAGTCACACAGTCTTACAAGGTTCTTCTGTAGTCCTTCAGTCAACTCACTTTATTGGTGCACTGGACAATTTCAAATCATTTATTTCCATGAGCTCAGCTTTTCCCCTTTGTAATAGTAATTAGATGCAGATGTTTTTGCATCATCAGAGAAAAGAAATATTCAAGTTATGTGCGACTTCAGCAAGTCATCTGTTCTGTCTTCCAGCTCAAAACGGGGTTAACAGTGAAGTCTCCTATGTCTTTCTTCAGTCAGAATCTTGAAAACCTCAGGTGATGGAGGTTACCCAACCTCTCTGGGAAACCCAGTCCACAGCTCAAGACCGAGTTATACCTATTGTGAAATTCTTCTACCTATATACAGTGTCAATCCTGTTTCAGTATATCCCTCAGTCTCCCACTATGCACCACAGAAAGGTGGTAACCTCATCCTCTTGGTAACCTCATAGATTCACCAGCCTACACTTGCTTGGATCAAGCTTCTTTCCCTTTCTGAAGATAGGTGTAGCTCTGCCTTTCTGTTGCCTTTCAAAACCCTCCCCTAACCTCCCTTACCCTTTAAAGATAGCAGTGTCTTCATAATTCTTGAGAATTGGTATACATAATTTTTCTGTTTGTGGAGGTTGGCCTGCCAGCCCTCCTGAGAGCCTTTATCCTTTACAGTTGCCTGTCATAGGATCTCTCCCACCAGTTCCCTGAGCAAGTTGAAGCCTGCTGAGGTCTGTACCTTCTTGCCCTTATTAATCCTCTTTGGATTGTGAACCCTGCTATAACACAATCATTACAAAAATGTTGCCATTGTTTAGCACATCCCCAACCAGCTCTTGCTTGCTTGCTAAACAGCAGATCCAACAACATCACTGATAGCTCCAATGTATCATCTGTGGGATGCTGAATAACATTTACATGTCTTGGTGTGGCTTTTTCAGATTTGGGAAATTCTACAGTGCTTCACAGACTCAGAGAATATATTTTCTCCCCTGACTTCAAGTTGCTGTAAAGCTTTTTCCAAAATTTAGCCTTGCATATTAAATTCTGACACTGCATCTCAAAGAGGCCAACTACGGCACTCCCCTCCACGTCAGGAGATGTGGTCTCCTGCACTTTTTGGAAGAGACCTTCCCTCTTTTCTGTCTCTCTTACACAAAAGCTTGAAGCAGCCCTTTAATGATCCCTCTACATCTACCACCTGCAATGCATCAGTTGGGAAGATTCTTCAGATGCTGTTTTGTGCCCCCTTAGCTCACCTATGTGGTAAAATAAGGCCAGCAAGGAGAATATCATATGGCAGGTTTGGATCCCCTTTCCAACTCAACTCTCGCTCAGCTAAAGTGGTTATCTGATCATCCTAAAGTCAAAAAAACTCTACTCCATCTTCAAAGAATTTTTTTTTCTCATTGAATGTTGCAATCTTGTCTTTTTATAGCCAGTTGCGTTAAGAGATAAGGAAATCAGGCACTTTTATCAGAGTCTGAAAAAAGTATTCAACTAGTTTCAATGTTCCAAAGATCTTTTTTCTGGGTACAATCGGTTTTGGCTGACCCAGCAGCTTTTGCAAGGAAAATTTTCTTTTATTTTTGGGTATTATGCTCTAAGATACAAAGCTTGTATGATAGTTTTTTCTCACCAGTTCTGTGTTACCAATTACATCAATACTGTTGTTTTAAATGCAGGTTCTTAATTTCTCTATGCTACTGAAAATAAGCAAGGTGAAAACTCAGTGGATGCAATTCCTGATCATCATTGGTTTTATAATTGTTACCTTACAGTGTAATTATTCTTATAGCTGTTTGACTGATTTTCTTTCTGTTCTATTTATTGATGCCTGTCAGCATTAAAAAATTCACAGCTTCTCCAGACTGAAATTCCTGAAATCTGTAATAAAGAGAAGAACATATTAAAAAACAAACAAACAAAAAATTACACACACCAAACCAACCAAACAAAAAAACACCCCCACAAACATTAAAAATTAATTTTAACTGTGTCCTGAGGCTTCTATGAATGAAGCCCATGTAATTCAGCAACAGACTTTAAAGGGTATATGTGAAATAATATTATTTGTAATCAAGCAATGAACTTAGACTGGCTCGTGGTCACACACTCTACCTCATGTTCATTGGACAGTTGTTTAGTTTCTTTGGTCCAATTTAACCCAGCCTAACTTCAGGGATACAACAGAGGCATCTAATTAAGATTGTAATTGCTTTAGGTTCTCTTGCTCATCAGTGGAGAGAGAGAGAGACCTCTGAGAGGCAACTCAGATTTAAAATATAGGTTTATTTGCCCTTTGATGTGTCTGTCTTTCTCCAGTGACTAGCTGGGAAGATGAGGACAATTGCAATTCTAATTAAGTGCCTCTCTTAATACCTAAAATTAGCTAAGATTAATCCAGATTTCTGTGCCTTAATTTCCTTTTGTAAAAAAAATTTAAATTGTATTTCTTCTGCATGAATATGTAGCACCAGGCACAGATATGATATACATTTTAGTGATCTTTATAATGTTAATCATTTGTAATGTCAATATCAACAGCAGATTCATCTAACATAAAATTATCCTCTTTCAAAAAATCTGAGTGACTCAGATTTGAAAAAGTTTTAATGATATTTTTTGTGCCTAATTGGCAGAAAAAATCCTGTCCAAGGATTTGAGGGAAGCTCACCCTGTCAAGCCCCTTAGAAATATCAAAAGTGATATGACTCACAGCTCAATTTTGAAGAACCCTGAAGATTATAGATGCTTATTTACTCTAATTTTCTTCATTGCAATGTTTATGCAGACCACAAAACCCTCCCACCAAGAAAGCATCATTTTTTTTTCACATTTATCACGTTCCTGCTATTGCTTGGAGACACAATGCCACTACCTGTGGCCAACCAGCAGCACTACTGACATGTCACGCTTCCTGCTACTAATGCATACTACCTACTCTTTGCTGGAACCTGTCACAATGATGATATTGCCAGGACTGCCTATGGTGGAATAAAAATATGAGGATGTTCAAGCAAGGGAGGGCTCAAGCTAATTCCTCCTACATCCTGCACTGCTTTGTTCAACAAGCCTCTGGCTCCTTCTCTCTCCTTCTCTCCTTTTTCCATCTATTAGAAGTTGCAAGACTAATAATTTATTTTTTTTTAAGTCAGAAGAGTTAGGTTAGAGGATCTCTCTGATGCAACTGCAGATATGAGGCACGTTTTAGCAGCTGAAGTAAAAAGGAGGGGAAACAGCTGCTTTAAAGAATATCACCTGGCTTCCTGCCATACAAGAACTTTCCTCCTTTTGTTGAAGGGTCCTTTTGTTCTTTTGGGTTTAATTAAACCTATTGTACCCCTTCCAGTCCTCCCCTAGGTGAACTACATGACTGTTGCTTGATGCCCAGCGGCAAGAGTCATAATGTCTTGAGTACAATGCATCCAGCTTAATCTTGATATTAGAGATGCAGCAACCTGGAAGCTGGAGACATTATTGATCTCCTGGCTGGCTGACCTCAGTCAGCAGTTGTTCTCGTCACCAAGTGTGAGACCACCTACCCAAGGCATTACAGGAATACTCTGCCCATGATTTCTGAGTAGCAACAGTTTTGCTTATGTAAGGGAGGGGAGATATTGGTAGCCAGGGTGATGCAGGTGGGCCGGGCAAGATCACCAGTTTCCTGTGAGGTTCAGGGCAGAACTTGAGTCTCCCAGACAGATGGAGGCTTCAGGGTCCAGAGATCTTCTATGAGCTGTAGCCCACAGGGCAGAGCTACTGCTGTGCAGAGCCCTGAGACAGCCGAAGGGGACAAGAAAAGAAATTGCAACTCTGAAGTATCAGATTTATTTCTTTATTTTCTCCTCCCTGCAGACTCCTCTGACAAAGAAATTAGTTTTTCTTGAGTACATGTATTGACATGCAGTCTGCTGCAGATACAACCTTCCTGTATCTCCTAATCCCTAACACACTGGACACTGTAATTGCTTAACTCATAAAATAGGGAAGGTGACGATCTCTCTGCAAATCTAATCAACCATTTACAAATCTGCTTTTCTCAGTTGTTGATTAAGAGTTAGATCAGGGAACAAAGTAGCCTACCTCACCTTCAGGTTCTCATTGCTCTTTCAGACCAGAAACACACCGTGTGTCTCAGCTTTGACTCAGGGTAACTTCCCTGCTCGAGGCACAAGCTTCCAGCAGTTGGTGGGCAGGACAAGGTGATGGATAACTCTACAGGACGGTTCAGCTTCCTCTCAAACCTCTATCTTAGTTAGCAATTGAAAGTCAAGCCATGCAACTATTTCAGTCTGATGAGAACTAAATATGGAGGCACATATCAACGGCGTAATGACACCAAAGTCTGAGTACCCTGGGAATGTGTGGTGATGAGTGGAAAATCAGTATCTTCCCACCCACCTCATCATACTCATTATGATATAATGAAGTACGTATAATACATATAATATGAGTTCAGAAAGAAAAAAAAAATCATAGATTGGGCTCTGTTTTGCAGAGGTAACAAGGATTTACTGTGCAGGATCTCACCTGACTCAATTACTTCAGCAGATCCCTTTGATGGAAGTGCTTCTTTCTTTCTGTCAGCCACAACTAAGGTGCAGGACTCAGAAAAGGGAAATTTAACCTCACACAACATCATCAGAGAGAGTAAAAGAAATGGACAGTTCAGATAGGGAGAAACATCACTGTGGTGTTTTCATGGAATGCCACTGGTTTTTGCCAACACTGTGGCCTGAATCTTGAACTGCAAAGTCATGAAACTCATGTAGGGGTACCAGAGAAAGAAGGAGGAGAAAAAGAACTTCCTCATCATATGTCTAACTGTAGGAAGAGGAGGACAGAGATTTCCTTTTCTTTTTTTGCCTGGCTTTAGGCACATGACAGACATTTTCCCCAAGAAATCTTTTTCTACATCTACATCCCAGCTTACCAGCTGGTTTACAAAGTGTAAACCACAAGGAACAGTTCCTACGCCCTTATCCATGCTAACCGCAGGACTAGTAAGATGCAGGAAAGCAAGGCTGCAATCATAAAGTCATCCATTTGACAGGTGAATTGTCCCTTTTCTCAGCTGCATGTTGTTAGTTTTTTCTTGAACATATATTTCCCAAATGCAGCAGTTTCTTCCTGTTACCTCTATGAATATATGGACACTGAGAAGCTGTGAATCATGCTTCAGAAGCACCTTCCAGTTTACTTCCTAGCTAGAACTCACTAGCATTCCT
Source organism: Pachyramphus minor (assembly GCA_013397135.1). NCBI lineage: Eukaryota > Metazoa > Chordata > Aves > Passeriformes > Tyrannidae > Pachyramphus > Pachyramphus minor. The sequence continues at coordinate 63,614 of VYXB01006898.1, read as the reverse complement.
CACTCTTAAGACAGGAAAGTTGTGAAATGCTTTCCAACTTAGAGTCACAGATTTAAATGTTTTTTGAAGTCGATGATTTAGTTGGAGTATTAACCTCAGAGCTGGACAAGTTCAGCACTTTTCCCCCCTTGGCTTCAGCATGCCAGGAAATCCAGCACATGATAAGTATACATAGCTCTGAGGTCATTGTTACTCAGACTATAATGTGTCTGCTGTTCAGCTGTTGACTCCAGATAGAGCAAATCCTGATATTTATTAAGTACTGCTACTAATTTAACTTGGAGGTATTTAACATAGTTTGGAGGATTGTGAGTCCTACAATATATAAGTAGTTAAACACCACCATGACTTGGTTCAGTAGTAAATACTATTTATTTTTGGCCGCTATGGGAAAGATCCATATTTGCACTGTATTCTTTGGGAATGTTGCAAAGGTGTTGTAGCATTTATGGGTGCTAGACTGTGAGAAAAAGATGGGAGGAGTGGGTATGGGGAGAAAGCTCATGAGTAAATGTTCTTTCAAGAGTCCATATTTCTTAATTACTGTGCCAAATTGTTCCTGCCCTCACGCTTTCCCAACTGACTCAACAAGCTCATGCAGATGCTTGTGGCAAACATGCAGGGAGAAGAAAAACTGACCTGCTCTTAGATGAGGAGACTCCCAGAACTTCAGTCATAGAAACAGTGGGTATTTGCTATTTAGTCTGTCCCTTCTGACATGAAGTCCAAGTGAAGTACGGTCCTGAGAGACCAGCATTTCCAGAGCTGTAGTCCCAGTTCTGAAAATTGCTTCTTCTGTGGCCTCTAGACAAAGCATTTTTCCTCTTCATCCTTGTTTCAATATATTTTAAAAGAGGTAAAATACCTACTTGACAACGTCATCCATTTGGAAGCTGGAGAACACTTTTTGCACAGCATTTTTAGGTTTGCATTTCTCTAAACAATTTCCCTATATAATTAATACAATGTTACTGAAAGAAGGAAGAACATGATCAATACAAGACTGAATCTCCACACCACGTGTGCACAAGGATATTTGGGGTGGAGATTAGTATAGTGAAAGGATGTCACTGAATTGTGTTATTTACTATTGATGTATTGGTAGCACCTGAAAGCCACAGTCAAATATGAAGTTGCCATTCAACTTGACTCTAACTACAACAGAACAAAACAAACAAACAAAACAAACAACCATCACAAAACCCAAAACCATCTTCAAAGGTCTTTCAATCTAGAAATACTTTGGAAAGCACTGATACATAAACATTTGCTGGAAAACTGTATTTCCTAGGCCTATGTTCAGACACAGGGCATCAGGGAGTTTAGCCTGTGAATCTGTATCAATGTTTGGTCTGTCCCAGGTATTCACTAAACATAAAAATATATACCATCTGTGCAGACTCTAGCAGTGGGATTCAGCCAACCTTTGTCAGGACTGTGAAGTTCACATGGGTCCGTCCACATGGGGCACAGTATGAGGAATGTCGTGGTATTAAACCCAGCTGAAAACTGAGCACTGCACAACCATTCTCTTAATCCTCCCCCTCTCTCCCCGGAATGCCAAAGAATTTAACTCTATTCCAGTTGAAACAAGGACACTTCTATAGAATGATATTGCTCTAATTTTTATTGTCCAATAATGTCTATTTTTCCTATTGAAAACTCTCTTAAAAGGTTTTATTTTATTTTTACTTAATGATATCATTCTGAACAAATTTCTTTGTAGGAAACTTTAAAAGAGAAGGATACCAGTTAACATGCAGAGGAAAATAATACTGACAAACCATGAAGAAGTAGTCACTATGCCAGTGTTTAAAAGGTCCATCACTTTCAGTGAAATGTCCCTGACCTTGAAGTTCTTACTTCTCTTTGGCAGTGGGATATTTTTCACTTTCTATACATAATGAAATTCCTCATATTTCCCTGGTTATTCTTTCTGAATTTTTTATTTAAACAACCTTCTCTTGCTATCTCTAAATATCAAAGACTGAAGTCTTCCTTTGCATGTGGTCCTTCTGCAAGAGGACTTCTGCAGCGCCCCACGAGGGCTTCTCCTATCTCACTGATTGTCTTTAGCTGAGATTATTTCCTAATCCTGTGTGTGAGTGTCTGAGAGCTAGTTTTCAGTTAGAAGCAGACAAAAATGAGTGTCTGCTTTACAATGTCATGTAAGTGAGGAGCTGGTTCAAAAATTGCAGCTTGTCTCACCAAGCATTTTACAGAAACCTGTTCTTTCTCTTTCGTAGTAGTCCTTTCTCTTTCAGTACCTTTTCTTCTCTTTGTTACAAAACTTCCTGGTGCTACAAAATATCACCTAAGAACTCAGTACCTTCTGAGAAGCTCCAGAGCTCATATCGCCCCTACTCTAAGACAGTAGTATGTTCTGTATACCAAGATGATATTAGTTGTGCAACCTGAGTGAAAGTTGACCTTCGTATGAGAAAGATAGTAGTGATATACTTCTTCATTACTGGTTAGAAACTGCTGGGGTACAAACGGAATTTAACAAGAATTAGAATCGTGACTTAAAGATTAAAAAGGCCTGTAATTCATTTGTACCTCTTTAGTTTTGCTACTGAGAACTTGTGGAACAAACTCCTGGAGTGTGATATGCAGGCACAGTAAACTGTGGTACAAACCCTCAGAAGATACCTATAACAGGAGCAGGAATTTTTTGTTGTAGTTTATACAAGTAGACTATGAGCAAAAGGGGAAAAAATTCTACTCCATTAAATTATGAGCTAAGTACCTACAAACCAAACAAGAATAAACCACAATTCCTGAGTTTTTTGCTGTAAGACTGCCTTATTTATAAATCACAGAATCAGAATGGTTAAGGTGAGGAGGGATCACTTGGTCCAATCCCCCCTGCTCATGTCTGGATACTTCAAGTCAGTTGCCCAGGATTATATCAAGTCAGGTTTTTAATATCTCAAAGAATAAACACTCCACAACCTCCCTGGATAAGTTTGTCTAGGGTGTGACCACCCCCCTCCCCCCCAATATATTAGTGTTTTATTGGTTTCAGATGGACTGTCATGTGTTTTATTTTTATACATTGTCTCTTATCCTGGTCATTCCAAGTTTTCGAACAGTCTTAATTTACTGGAAACATTTATTATTTTCTTACATAGCCTTTTTGAAGATGAGAATATTTTGTAAATAATTGATGCAAAATGCTCAATCTTGTAGAATTCTGATAGCAAATATATGCTATTGTTAAACTAAACAAAGTAAGTTGGGCCAGATAAATATACATCAACTTTGTCTATCTTAACAGTATATTTCACGTTCTGCTGTCCTTGTTCTTCTGGGTAAATGAACATGAGAGAAAGGAAGTTTATTTTCTATCAATTTGTACTTTACAGAAAAACTGAAGCCTAAAATATTTGCAAAAGATCATAAACTGAGTTTACATAAATATCACAAGGGAAAATTCATTGATAATAGTGTGTTGGTAGTAGTCTTAAACATACTGCTGTCACATACAAGCAAATCTCATCATTTGTGTTTGAATTGCCACCTAAATATTTCATTATATTTACATTTCTCTTGTGATTTTCAAGGGTACTCAGATCATGAAGTCTGATTCTTCTTCTTTTTTTTTATGCCCTTAACTTCTTAGTTTCTCTCTGATGGAATACAGGACTGTCTATGGAGATGTTACATAAAGTACGCAGTACACGTTTCAAGATGGCAGAAAATGCACCAGTTATATGGAAACTATATTCCTTGTTCAAGTAGGACAGTCTGAAGCGTGATGAAAAAGTAAAACCAGGAGATGATAGAAGAAAGGCAAAAAGGCAAAACAAGCAAAGAAGTTAGAGGAGGGCATAGAAAATGAAAATTAAATTGTAAAGGAAATGCAAAAATAATCAACTTTCAAAATTGAGGATATAATGTTATCTTAAGCTTATGGTAAAATATAAATTATTTCATACCTTCTTGTGATTTATGATGTCACTGTTAAACCCTTAAATAGCATTAAATCTATGCAATTCAATGTTGCATAGCATTTTTTTCTGTGTATTTTATGTAACATCTAGTCCTCTATTCCATGCACAGCCACGAATGTGATTTTAAAATAAATATTGCATCACAGGGGCCACTTACTGAGCAAGCAAAAAGCAAAAGTACATTATCTGAATGGAAATCGGGTAGGGATAAAACACCTCTAAGCATTAGCTTTATCAAGAGGCATTATCTAACAGCAAGGTGCATCTGCAGAAAATACAATGTTCCTAACTATTCTGGTGATTTATTTTTAAGTATTGAAGAACAAAGTATTTGTAGGGTCAGCCAAAAGTCATCATTGACGGGAAATATGTGTGATCACAGAGAGATTAAGGAGGAAATACATTCAATTCATCCAAACATTACAATAATAGGATTAGAAGATAATAGGATTATAAATACTAAACCTTTGAGGATAAATTCTACTGTTGAGGAGATCTGTGACTGGATCTCTTGATTGTCTGCAGATCTTTTACACCAGTAGAGGAACAGGAGTCATTTGGAGTATTTCCTGACTTAATTTGGGTGTTGTTTCAAACATGTGATTTTTTTTCTTTTTTTTTTTTTTTTACCATCATATGTTGTAGCCTCCCCAAAGCCTTTTCCAGACATATTTTTCTATAATTCTATAATACGTTGTGTGAATTATTATTGTAAGGAGCTTTGTTCATCATGCCATATACACAAAGAGGAGTGGCACATAATAAGATCTGCTTTTCAACTTCTTTTTATGAAAAAAGACCAGAGTTACCATACAACAATAACTTTTCATGATGGATTGTTTCAGACAAGGAATTCAAGTCTCCATTGTTTTTCAGTCTGTGGCAAAGCTGTATTTTGTATATGATTCTGTTTTATACTGGTTTTGAACAAATATTTCCACTAGCTGTAGTATCAACTATAGTCAGTGGGGGGTTAATTTCCACTCTCCCCATTCCCACCAAAAAAAGTCTGAACACAGAGTCACAGCTCTGTCATTTTACAATGGTAGAGATCCCAAATTTTCCATCCTACCAGGCTGCAATGGAGACTGCACAAGAGGAATATGCTATGGACCACAGTCACAGGTTTGAACTATGGACCACAGTCAGAGGTTTGAACTAACATGGAGAAGCAAGACAGTCTCCTGGGGACGCACCCCGTGTGATGCTGGAAGCTCTTGCATTTCAGTTACAAAAGCAACAAGACTTGGGGATGGATCCTGCATGTGTACATGAGTGCATTCACCATAGTGAAAAACAGAGATGTTAAAAGTCCATGTACAACTGCAGAACTATTTTATGGGGGGATAGCTCATGCAACTGGAAAACAGCAATGTATAGATACAGACCAAGAAAATGAAGGTGGTGCCACAGCTGCAGGAGACAATTACAAACCTTGTAAATCATGGGGAATTTGATGACCTTGATATTTTTGAGAAGGTATGAGAAATACAAGAGATTGGTGGAGTGTGATGATGAAAACTACTTAATACAAGTCATCAATGAGCCAGTTAAGGCAGATACATTGCTGGACCCATAACAGAGAAACAAGTAGGAACCGATTCATAATGTGAAGAACATGGGCAGCCTTGGTCATAACAACCATATGATTGCAATGTTCAACATCCTAGGAGAAATCAGTAGGATAAAGAAGAAAATTACAATCCTGGACTTCAAGGGAGAAGATCTATTCGCTTAATCAAGAATCCACTTGAGAGCATCCCGGCACCTAGGAGACCTAGTTAATCTTCAAGGATAATCCTTAAAGCAAAAGTATGGTCTGATCTAACATGTAGGAAGTTAAATAAGCATGAAGGAGACCAGTATAGATTACCAGAGAGATCCTGATTAAAAATGAATGTTAAAAGGAAGATAGAAGAGCAGCCAGCAGTCGGGTGACCAAGATATATGGAGCCTAAACACCGAAGCATGGAAATAGGGGGACAGAGATAATTTAGCTGAGGTGATGCTAATGAGTAACGAAAAAGGAAAACAGGAAAACTTTTAGCCATGAACTGAAACAAAAGGAAGAATGAAAAAAAGTGGAGCCAGAAACCTGGACAGACTGGAGAGTTGGACTGATTCCAACGGGATGAGGTTCAACAAGGCCAAGTGCCGGGTCCTGCACTTCAGCCACAACAACCCCCTGCAGTGCTACAGTCTGGGACAGAGTGGCTGGAGGGCAGCCAGGTAGAAAGGGACCTGGGAGTTTGGATTGACAGGAAGCTGAAGATGAGCCAGCAGCGTGTCCAGGTGGCCAAGAAGGCCAATGGCATCCTGGCCTGGATCATGAACAGTGTGGCCAGCAGGAGCAGGGAAGTGATTCTTCCCCTGNAGAAGAGGAGGCTCAGGGGAGACCTCATCACGCTCTACAGCTACCTGAAGGAAGGTTGTAGCCAGGTGGGGGTTGGTCTCTTCTCAAGGCAACTGTCACTAAGACAAGAGGGCACTGTCTTAAGTTCTGCCAGGGGAGCTTTAGGTTGAATATTAAGAATAAATTCTTTACAGAGAGGGTAATCAGGCATTGGAATGGGCTTCCAAGGGAAGTGGTGGATTCCCCATCCCTGGCGATTTTTAAGAAGAGACTGGATGTGGCACTTAGTGCCATAGTCTAGTAACCACAGTGGTGTTGGATCAAGGGTTGGACTTGATGATCTCAGAGGTCCTTTCCAACCTGGCTGATTCTATGATTCTATGACAATAGGCTTAGAGAAAGCCAAAATACTCAACAACCTTTTTTTCTTCATTTCTTCTGGTAAAGTCTGCCTTGCCTTCCACAGAGACAGCAATATCTCAGCACTTGTGTCCAGTAGCTTCTGAAAGCAGTATTTTATTCCTCAGCATCAAAACAAAGGTATCTCTCTAGGCTGACATAATTTCAATTGTTTGATATCTGCAAAGAGGATGCCCATGAGAAAAAATTATATTAAAAATTACAGAATGGGGGAGTTATCCATTCTGGTAATAGTTGTGCACTGGGATCTTGTATCCATAGGAAACTATACAGCAGTTTGGATGTGGGATGCGTTTGTTTCTAATTGGAAAGATACCAATCCTGATGTACAGAAGACAGGAAAGATCATTCTGAGAGGTGTGAGTGATTAATAATGACTGTGCATTGTTATTGTTCTGGCTTGGGATTTCTCTTTACAGTTCTGAGAATAAAGTCTAACATTTATAATAGGTGTGTAGTCTGCTAGAAAGCATAGGAAAGAAAAGTTAAGAATTTCCTAAATCTGTCAAGAAATGTTCACACAAGAATAAAGTAAATTCATTAAAAATATGTACTTTTGGAGGTAAAGTTTTTAGAAAATTGGAAGAAACTAACTTTTAAAAATTTAGAGGAAGCAAGAGCTTTTATATTTGGCACCAAATGTCAGGGAGTAAGAAAGGTATTGGTCACACCTGCAGAAGCTTTCTAAAATATTTTCATGCAAGAGTGTCGGGGGTTCACTCAGGAGTTATCTCAAAACTTCCACAGCTACCCTCTGGCATCCCACTTCTGACACCAATTCTAATGTTGTGGGTTTACTCTGGGACCAATTTTGTTCAAACTCCACCACCTCCCCGCCGCAGTTGCTACAAATAGAGAGAGGTTTTATACAGGCAAAAGGAGGCTTGACGTGGGGGAATAATACTAAGATTTGTTACTAGTAAGATAAAAATGAAAGGATAATATATATACAACAATTCTAACTAGGTTTGCTTATCTTATGAAGAAAATGTTAGTTATTTACAGAAGCATCTCTCTCCCCCCTGTATCAGTCCAGGAGGAGAAAATTTCTTCTTTCTGAAACAATTC
>VYXB01006898.1:0-55533 GCA_013397135.1 Pachyramphus minor | reverse complement strand
TTCTCTGCTGTCCTTTAGGGTCACAAATAAGCTGCACCAACATGGATCCCTCAGTGGGACTACAAGTCCTACTTGAGACAATTTGCTCCAGCGTAGGTTTCTCTCTCCATGGGTCACAGGTCTCCAGCAGGTCTCTGCTTCATCTCAGACCTCTCACAAGGGGCCACAGCCTCCGTATGCTCTCGTCTGCTCAGGCCCAAGCTCCTTCATGAGCTGCTGGAGGGTCTCTGTACTATGGAAGCACCACTGGGAGTCAAACCGAGGATCTCTTATTTATCAGTAATCTTCTACAGGTGGCAGGGGTTTTCAGCTTTCAGTCTTTCCCCTGCTGGAGGGAGAGGGGGGAGGAAGCTCCCCTCACACCTCGGATCTCTCCTGCTAGTCTGACCTTGGAGTTGCTGGTTATCTCAAGTCCTCTTCTGCTCTCTGCTGCACTGGAATTTCTTCTGCAGCTTGTTTCAGGCAGGGCAGCTTCTCTCTGGAGTATTTTTCTGCACTCAGTTACATGTCTCGTCCAGGGGGCTTCAGTGCTACACCTGACCCTGGCCCAGGGCTGGGAGAGTGGGAGGCCTGGCCCCCACTAGGGGGCCAGCTGCCTCCCTCTCTACATGGCTCCTTAATTTCTTCTGTGCAATCCTCTTTCTCTTCCATTTTCTTAAATATGTCATTAGCAGAGCCATGACAAAAACTTTTGATTGGCTTTGCTCTGGAAATCCACCTGGACCTGACTATTTCAGTCCAGGGGGGCTGCTAAACCCATGACAAAGAGCTGACTTTCAGCAGTTTTACAGAATCATGAAACATCTTTTATTCACAATTAAATCTGACTACAATTTGTAAGAGCTTTTTTAGAAAAAAAAATGATTTCATGAAAATGGGGACATTCTTTGTATTGGCATTTCCAAAACTATAGGTTTTGGTCTGGCCAAAAAGCCTTGTGTGCTACCAAGCACACAAGTAGGAAGATGTGAAATGTTTCAATGTTCTTTCATCCTACCGTGTACCATGGCCTGATATGTAGAGAACTTATGGAGGAAATCGAAGGTCTCAATCCACATTCATGTGGTGTGTGACATGGGCCAGGAATCTAGAAATTTCCCATCACTTCATCTTCTTCTTTTTTTTGTTAAAAATATCTGAATTTTTTTTGTTGTTTTGTCTTACTTTCACCTAAGAGATTCTGCCTTGTTATTTCAATTTTTTAATTTTTTTAATTTATTTTTACCTTAACAAAAATGTCAGTTGTTCTGACACTTCAGTTTAGTACACAATCCAGAGGAAGAACTCTCTTATTACATTAACTGTTGTCTAATGCATCAGAGACCAAAAATGCATCAAAAATAATGCTCAAAATGCTTTATAATGTTGACCAAAAAATACAGATAGCTTACAAAAATAGTCTGCCTTTCCTCATTTGGATCAACTATAGTTTCTTGGGTTAGAGGTGCATATATTTTATCTTATATGTATAATCATGTAGCGTGGATAATCATACCTACATGTTATGTGTGCACCTTATAAGGAATGCTGAAAATTGCTGTTTCTCCATATGAGGGGTGATGCACATTGCATGGCACTCTGCAGACCCCCTTTTTTGATGTCTCTCTGCTGCTTCCTTCAATATATATTGGGAATACTAGAGTAGTGAAGGAATTAGTCTTTGAGGATGAGATGCCCGCTGCACCTCTCCATCCACTTTTAACCATTAGTACCATTCAAAGCCCTAAGGGGATTGGTGGAAATCTTAACTATAGATAAAATGAGCTCTCAGCTTCCTGAGGCCAGAGGCAAGGATGGGAGTAGTACTGTTACCTGTTCTCCCTAAAATGAAATCCATTTGTGAATGAGAAGAAGGTTCCAAAACAATGGAATAACAGAAATTCAGAAAAAATCGGAAAATGAGCTATTGCTTTCATTAGTGCTGTCACTGGTTTTAAACAATTATTTCTTACTCTTCATATGCATCACAGCCAAGCATTAGATTTTCCATAGCATATTCATCCCTTCAATGCTTAGTCTGTATTATTGTATTTGATCATACAGAGAATGAGTAATTCAAAGAGTGAGCAATGATAAAGTAAGTAAATCTTTCAAAAAAGCACATACTTTGTCTTGTAGAATATGCATATTTTGGAGAATGTCCATTTTTCAATAACAGAGTTACTAAAGGTAATCAGAATACTTTCTTCTTGTTCACAACCTTCTGAAGGTGTGAAAACAGACATTCTTCATGAGATCTTTCTTCGGGAAAAATACTAAGAGTAGGGAAAACTGATTCCCTGAGTGGGAGGTTCCAGAAATAAGAGTGTTTGGGAATTTATATGATTCAGACTCCCAGTATAAATTAAAGGATTTTTAAATTCAAACAGTGTAGGGAACACTTCTGAAATGGACCATAAGTTTTTCAGGGGAAAAAAAAATCAGTGTTGACTGACAATCAATACTTTCCATCAAATTGAAGAGAGACAATATTTTAAGGGACAGTATGTATTCCACTTTAAACAGGGGATAAAATAAATCTTTGAAATGTTTTGGTAATGCGGACTTTGTTAAGTCAGGCTATCCTTTCAAGGCTTTGTTTAAGCAATGTTGTTTACAAAGTCTGAAGCTGATGAGAAGCAGAAGAAAATTAAGAAATGTTATCTAGGCGACTCCATATGAACAGTCAGCTGGTCTCCTTCAGACATTTACATAGGGCTCAGATAAAAGGACAGAATGTTTAAAATTGGGCTGCACATCACGAAAGTGCCTTAAGTATTAAACACCCAAAGACAACACAAAGCTTTTCAGACAATTACTGAAGTCTGAATAGCAGCTAGGATCATAAACTAGCAGGGAATCAGAGCAGCATTTCATATAACTTACTCAGCACCTCCGCCAGGATAGGTTCTTATGTATGCATTGGTGGTAAACTGAAAGGAAAGGAATGTATAAGTAAATACCTATTTAACTAAACAATGTCATTGTTTAGAATTTACTTTCTATCTTCTACAGCCTATTTTCCAGATTAAACCCAATAAATGTATTTTTCCAGATATATATCAATACATAAAATCATAAAAGCAAGCATGTATGTATTACATGTTTATGTGTAATTGTAGAAGGAGGACAAAGATGAAGTGTCATAATTCTTCGAGGACTAAACACACTACAAAGTAGTAGTATTGTTATAGTGGTTTACATGGAAGCATCAACTAAGAGTTGTGGATCTTTCTTGTGACTTCAAAAAAGCTCATTCACCTTATTTAGCCTTTCACACAGATGTAAAATATTGGTTAAAAAGACCTTTTAAATTATAAATATGCAATGACGTATTTGACCACTTCCTGAGAAATGCTACATATTATCTAAAGAGAATTGAAGCCTCTTGTTTCTCACAGTGCTGAGGAAGGACAGTACTGGCACACCACTACTACATCAGAGACCGGACAAAAAACAATAGTGGACTTTTTCTCAAAATGACTTGGCTTTTACAGTGACTCTTTCCGGAACATGAAATTTTGCATGTAATATTCCAAGCAGTCCAAGCAGTCAGTTCATTCCCTGTCTCTTGTTTACGCTGTTCTTGAAAGCCAAGTTTTCTGCATGCTCTTCAGTAGGCAAATCCCTAAAGCTGATATTTCTATGTGATTTTGCAAGTTCTTTATTTCAGCAGAGAACTCCACAGGCTTTTTTATGTATCTTCCAGATGGCAGGAAGATACATAAACTTTACTGCTGTTATTGCCCATTTGATGAGTCTGTGTCCCTAATGGATGACTATTGACTATTGAAATAGAAAACAAAAGAAACCAAATTATACCAAAATATGAAATAATATTCCCAAGGGGGAACTCACTCTATTCTCTTTATCTCATCCAAATCATAAGCCACTTGTGAACTGCACATGTCCCAGTATTCAAATGCTTATCACAGAGAACCGTATCTGACTGTCAACATGTCATCTCTGTATCACTCGTGAGTTGCCAGATGTATAATCATTGTACCAGGGGAAGAAAGTTTCTTCATATTTTGGGACTTGTTTTTATATTTATTCTTTACTTTAGGAGCAATTTAGTGACAAAGAGAACACCAAAAATATATTTCTTAAAATGGACCTGATGGGAAGCAAAATTGCGGAGGTGGATCCTGCAAGGCATTGATGACAAGATACTTCTAATCTGGCCTGAAGTTGTCTGTTGGTAGGACCTAATAGCTGTTTAATAACCACAGAAAATGAGCTTATGGTCTTAGTCTGCTCCACTGGATGACATATTGATATGCAATACTTAATAATGAAATTTTATGATTTCAAGGTCATGGATTTTGTTCACAAATAAAGAAAAGGAGAACTTCACTCTCCAGGAAAGTGTTCCTAGAGACCAGCTTTAACTTTTATGGCAGAACTGGAAAAAAATTTCAGCACTAAATAACAGAAATCTTTGCTTCTTTTTGACACTCCTACTTCAGTTATCCACACGTTGTGTGTCAACTGCCTTAGATTGCTGTCAGTATGGTCCTCTTATTTAATCTCACAAACCACTTACACCATCATTCACTAGAGTATAAACATACGTCCCTGGAAATGGGGAACACACAATTAAAATGTACACAAAACAATAACTCTGAGTTGCATTGGATAAAACTCATCCTGAACTTAGTCCCCAAACGTAGGTAAATACAACCAGTTTTTTTCAATTATATCATAAACCAAAAATAAAAACTGTGAAAAAAATTAAAAACTTATTAATTATAAAATGGGACACCAAATTATCTTGTTCAGTTTGAGAAGAAAGATTAGTACCTTCTAAACATTACATTGTAATGACAACAATCTGCTTTCGCCAAATGGAACACATAGGGCCTCAATTACCCACAGTGGGTTCTCTCACAGTACTTGTTTAACTTGTCTACCATCCAGGTACCCTGAAGCTCAGAAGTTATGTCTCTTTATTTTAACCTTAAGAAGCAAGACAGGAGACCTCAGGCTTTTCCATGCCTCTATTTAGATAATGTAGGAGAAGTTGGCAATATGGTTGAGTAGAGTCCATTGTTTGTCTTTCAGAGCCTTCCATCTGTATGGAAGTGGGGGAAAAAAAAATTGTATTTTCTTTTGTGGTGGTTTTTTCTTTGTTTTATTTTTCCATTCTACTATTTGGATTCAATTCATGGATAATCTACATTTTCCACTAAGGATACCTGCCTATATGCTTCCGTTTCCTGGAATTCTTTGCTGATTCTAGATGCACAGACCATTTCAAAGTGTGTCTTCAGACCAATCCAACTTACTTGGAAGTACCAAAAGAGAGAAAGACTTTGTATATGCTTTGTTAACATACATGAATCCAAAATATCTTAGCTGGTGATACCACATTTTAACAGCATGAGGTAGAAAACCTCCTGCATGGTAGAAGATTGCATCTTACATCTTTGTAAAGTTTTAACTAACTAAACAAACAAAAAAACCTACAAAACAAAACACAAAACCCTACCTTATCATTGGTTTTGTTACATCTAAGTAACAGAGGTAATTGTGGTTCTGTCTGTCAAACTGGAATACGAGCATGAGACTCCATCAGTTTAATAGACCTATGTTATCACTACTTTCAGCCAAGACACTAGATGTAGTAAAAGATAATCAACGCATTTCTTTTTCACTAGAAGCTAAGACTGAAAGAATTTAGGTTTGGTGCTCTCATAGCAAAATCAGTCTTCTCCTTTGCTGATACCTTTAGAAAATATTTGTACAATCAGGAATTAATTTTTTGGAAGTATATTTTCTACGTCTTTTCATTGCATGAATAAAATTGTAGTCACTTACCATAGTGATTTTATTGATTGCTTATCCTCATGTAGGCTATTAAAACACAAAAGCTCCCAAACTCATTTCATACCAACCAAATAAAACAAAACAATACGAAGAAGCTTCATTTTTTTTCAGATGTGGTCCAAAGTGTTACGTATTCTCCAGTTTCATCTGTCTTCATCTGTGCTCTCTTTCTGCAGCCTGTTCATAGGTTGGCACTCAGAGTATTTACATCTTTATCAGGGCCATATTCCCATGCTGTGCTGGGGAACTATACTTATCCTATAAAGTCTGGAATCATCTGTAAGATACGTAGACATCTACCACTCCAGTTGTGATTGATAAAAAAAGAGGGAATTCTGCACATATTGAGAATCATTGCATTCTCTAGTCCAAAAGGAAGTCTGTATCAATTCTGTTTCCAGAATTAACTTTCACCCATTGACATCCACAGGTCCAAGGGTCTTTTATTGTTTTGTCTTGTCTTTTCTTTGGTCACTCTACTTAGATACAAGAATGAGAGTAACCTAACAAATGCTGCAAAGCATCCAGGCAATACGACAGTATATACTTTAGGAAGTAGAGAATGACGAATAATACAATTATTAATAGGGCTTTCTTCTCAAAGGTATTTGGGAACCCTGATTACCTTTGTGCATCAGGGCTTCTTCCTCTGTTTGATTATTTATAGACAGGAGAGACCAGTCTTAGAGATGTAAGATTATGTACACATGCTCCATATATCGTGGAAACAGATGTTTCATAGATTCACAGAATCACGGAATATACTGAGTTGGAAGGGACCCACAGGGATCATCCAGTCCAACTCTTTTTTTTCGCTCTCCAGACATTAAGTATAACTTGTAAAATTCTCTGCTCAGCAGAAGTAAGTTAAAGCTTCATGTAACCTAGGAAGCTCTGATTATGTTCTGAAGTATATTAGACAGTAAGTCTTGAAGAACAGAGGGTAGTGATTTGGCATGGGTGATGAATGTGCATATGGCAAATAGGAAACTCACACAAAAAAAGAAATATATCTTGATTACTAAATATCTTAAACTACCCAGAGCAAAGTAATGGCAAGAAGCCTACTTACGCCCAGAGATTTTTCTCATACTTTCTTCACAGACAGCACCTCCTGAGATCTATCTGTTTCCTATTCCTTCTGAACACCTCTCAGCTGTTCAGGATGTTCAGGAGTGGCAGGATGCATTCTCATTCCAGTGGTGAAACAGTCAGTTCTTGGAGCCGCTAATATCCCTCCAGTTCACCAGAAAGTGCAGACAAAACTTACAAAGTATGAAGCAAGCCAGATTTTTAGCTCTAAAAAGTGACATTTCCCTCTCGTTTCCTACACATTTCCCATCACTTCTGGAGAAAAACAAACAAGCACAACAGCACCAAAGCACACAACTGAACAAATCTCATTGGTTAAGATACTTCAGAGACCTCTTATGATTGCACGTTTATCAACGGGGTAGCCATGCAAAAAGAGTAAAGTTTCAAGAACATACACACATACACTATACTCTGGCTTTCAGGATTGAAAAATATGTGTGTAACACTATAAATGTGGTTATGACTACCTTTATTTGAAAGCAAGCAGAGTTTAAGAAAGTTTCTTGAGGTTAGAGATGACAGTGGTGAATGGGTATGTATCACCTCTCTGAGGTGATGCACATCATAAACAGCTCTATAAAGTAAAGTCTGATACATATAAGCAGATCTGTATATTGTGTCTTTGGATACACAGGAGTATCCATAGAAGAGCAATTTACCAAAACCCTGTGCTCCCAAGGGTTTTTAGGAACATTGCTTCACCTCTTCAGAAGCTGAGCGAAGCCCCTCTTGAGGAGTTGAGGACTTCAGACTCTTTGTCCTATTGGAAACACTGGAAGCAACATCACTCCCAGATCAATTTGACCTGAAAATTTTAGGAGAATGAGTAATTTAAACACCTAAGCAGAAATTGATGTTATCCGATTTTAGCCCTGAACACAGGCAGGAAATTCAGTGTATAACTTCCATCTCTCTACATGTCATTAAATTCATTCGTCGGTCAATGGAGAGAGAGAGTCTCCAGTAAAAGATCTTTAAAATTAAACTAGTTACCTACCTAGATAGGTATTGGGAAAGCCTATCTAATGATCAGAAAGGGGAACCAGTGGATTCTGGACTTATCTAACCAAGCTGCATGATGAATTTGGAAGGGATAGTAATATGGCAAAATACTAAATTACTTGACATCCTGTAAATGCCAAGACTAGAACAGGAGAGGCAGAACTTCTTTTGTTTGCAGAGAACTTGTAGTGGAGTGATTTGTTTCTTTCCATGTGGTTATTCACAAAGTTTCAAACCCAGTCCAGATTTATGATTTCTTCATCTATTAATTTCTGATATAATTCTTTCCCCTGCAACCCATTATGGTACATTTTGTAGGTATTCCATTATTCCAAAATCAATTACAAAGGGAAGATACCTCCTGAAAATGGAAGATTACAATTACAGCTATTTACCTTGTAAAGTAACATATCATTATTAAAGGGTCAGGAATAAAATAGCATGTGTTTGAACGAGAATTAAAATTTCTTAAAGTTCAAAAATAAATTACTTGGCTTTACTTTGGAAATTTTGTTCCATTTTCTTCTCTATTCTCCAGAATCATCTTATGTGACATCCAGGGAGTGCTTCTTATGACTAATAGTCTTCATGGGCTGTCAGAACGTTTGTGAGTAATTTGTGTAGGGTTACAAGGCTTCTCCATGCCTTTCACACAATGAAGGCATCAAAAAGTCTTTGGATATTGTTGCACCTCTCAAGCAAGATTAGACACTACCTAAGGCACTTAGGCGGTAAGCTTATTTTTTGTTGTTACTGGTTGTTGTTTAAAATATGGGATTCTTTCTAGTAAAGGAACTTTTAACATTTATACACTTAGACATACGCAGATCAGCAAGTGGTAATACCAGGACAGACACTGAAGCAAAGAAGTTCAGTGGCAGGTTCATGCTCTGAGCAAAAGGGCAAGAGTTTCATACCTTCCTGTTCCCTAATGTGAAAACATGGCTTTTTTTACAGCCTTTAAAACACAGCCTTAACACAGTGTAGATAGGTTACAGAAACAGATAATTAAGTTTTTCTAAAATCCTATCTACAAACATCCTTTGTTTGTAGGTATTTATTTTACTAGTTTTACGCAAAGCCTGGAACTTCTAAATATCATATCTGTCAGCTATAGAAATCTCTCCCTTTTAGCTGGGGAAAAAACAAACAACAACAACAACTAAAACAAAACAATAAACACAAAGTCTGTGAATTAACTTCCTCCTATTTTTCTTGTTGCATCTCACTTACACTCCCACCACCCCCCTCCTTCTTCATTTCTCTTCTTTAGAGATTCATAATGTGCAGTAACACCTTGCTGGAGTGGTAACAGCAGTTTGAGCTCTCCCATAATGATGCTCTACTAGCACATAGAGTGATACAGATCAGCATCTCTCCCTCTCATTGCGCACTTAGTGATCATATTCTCCCTCTCAGGGATGACCACACTCCAGAGCAGCCCTCATGCCTAGTGGGGCAAGACCTAGGCATTTGGTCCTATTTGCAGTTGTTAAGGACCTTGACAGACCCATGGAACTGAGAATAAAATAAATGTCTCTCTAGTACAGATGGTCAACAGGCTTAACTGACTTAATGCTTCGAGCACAGACCAGATCTATTTCAATTACTAAAAACCCTGTCATTCCGGGGTCTCTCTGTCATAAGCTGTTGCTCTGCTCAGGTAATTCTTTTTGATACATAAACCATGCAGTTAAATATCTGCCAACTTAAAATGCATTATTTAAATAACCTTAAAATCTTCCCTGCTTTACCTTTTTCAACCTTTCTCAGGGAAACCTGTGCATCATTTGTATGAATTTATGGAGATATAAACGACTAAAGTAATGTTTCAGCACTAACAAATGTGGGTAGATGTGACTTAAAAACAAGATGATTGTGCATTGGAACAACAAAGACTGGAGGATTAATGCAGTCAGTGAAGATGAAAGTGTAGGCAAATCTGCAGGGAAAAAATAAGCTTGCAAGGAGATCCTAAACAAGTTGAATATGCATGAAATGTTTAAAGACTGGTCTTCAATGGTATGTTCTTTTTTTAAATAACCAACAGGTAGATAACAGTATCATGCGTGTGTGTTGCTCAGCTTTAGGTACACCTGGCCTGATTTCCTCAAAAGACAAGTTTTACTACCCATGTTGTCTTAAGGTATTTATGCCTGCATGCTTAGAAAAATTTTTAATGAGTTCAGTAGGGAAGATTTCACAGAGCATGGAAAAAAATCCATGTGGAACTCCAGCTTCCTCGGGTGTTTGCAGCTGGTCTGAGCACAGCCCTCACAAAACATTTCTCCAATATTTTCTTGTTAAGCACACATGCATTTTTCTTATTTGAACAATGCCAAAAAGTGATAACTCAGACTCTGAGAATTGTGCTGACAGTCAGCTGTCACTCATTGTCCTTTATTCTGACAACCTCAGACATTCAGCAATGGATTCATGAGTTTTCCCTTTTCTCTTCATTTTTAAAGGAGTGGGGGATGGGTGAGTATATCAGAGGATTCAGCCCTGAATAGACTTTTGTTTTGCTCTTTCTTTTGCCTCCTGACTGTGTGAAATGCAGTGTGTCTCTCATGCACTTTCACTCTTTAGAAAGCCTTGACTGGGCTGCACTCTTTAGAGAGCCTTGCCTGGCCCAGCTAGTTAGTATTCAGAAACAAGTCAAAGTGGATAACATTTTCCTCTCTGGCTTGCTGAGACTGCAAATAAGTAATTAGACTAAATGCTCAGTATTGAGGAGGGAGGATGGTGGTGGAGATAGTGATTAGGGAGGGAAGAAGACTTTTGTGGCCTTTATTTTTGACTGGAACCTGCCAATATACTTTATAACTTTGAGAATCACATAAGAAAGAAAATTCTATACAGTGTTAGGAATATGTGCTGGTTAATATACTTGTGCTGTATTTTTCTAAAGGCAGCTCAGTAGTACACTCTACTCTCTGAACTGTAGGATTTACCATTTAATGTAATGAGAAAGAAGGGAAAAATGTTAGCACTGGAAGTGGAAAATTGGAATGTTTCGAAGACAGATGTATATGGTAGAATACAGATTCCCATCCTCATTTCAGCCTGTGCTTCTCAGAGTTTCCTTCACTGTCAAATGCTTTTCCATGATATTCATATCCAATCCTCTTGTCAACACTGACATGCCCCTGTCACTTTTTTCCCTGCCTTGTGTCACCTCTGTTTCATCCTCCACTCTTCTAGTTGATGCCTTTCTGCTGTACCCACACCTTCACACAAAGTGCCCTTCCCAATCTGACAGGATTGCAGAACCATCCTCCTCCAAAACCCTTTCTGAGTCCCATGCTTTCTATAATACCTCTGAAAACTGATGATTTAGGGAGAGATTGCCTGAGAGCTTGAGGGTTGTAAATGATGATTCCAAACATTTGATAATATTCTGTGTAAAAATATTCTGTAACTAATAGAGAGAGGTTGTGTATATGTATATGTGAACATACATGTATAAGTATTCAAATAGGTATATGTCTGCGTATCTACATTATATGTATGAACAACCAGAAATAAAGTCCATTGCTAGCTTAAATTCCATGCCCCATCTTTCACATCCTTGGTTAAGAAAATAAAAACTCAAAACAACAAACCACAAACATGAATTCTTCATTAAGAAAAGCATCCAAAAATTCATTGTGACTCTCATCCCAGATGTGCAGAACTGGATGGTCTTCTCCTGCCTCTTCTGTACTTCAAGTTGCAGTCTTGCCTCCAGGTTCTTTCCTTGTTTAAGTTTTCTTTTTCAATTTTTAAATAGTTTTTGCTGACTTTCAAGGACCAGTATTTCTCCAGCAGAATGGGCCCTAAGGATGTTTGTATCTCCAGGTAGTTTACTAGGTCCTACTGCTTTTTGTGACTTCTGGAGCTCAAACTAGTTCCCTTCCTTCTTCTTTTTTCAGGTTCCTTTCCAGCAGCAGAGAGAACATGTTTAGCTCTTGACTGCATATTTTTACCCTTCATATGGCCGACAAGCAGTAAAAACAGTCTTCTCCACACTCTGTCATTCTGCTTGGTCTCAATGTCCTTCTTTCCTGTGATGGCTCCTTGTGAGAGACTGAAATGTTCATGACTAATGAATCAAAAAATGGGCCATTTGCAAAAGCAGCAAGTGCTGATGATGTGCAAGGTAATAGCCCAGGTACAGAGTGGGTGTGCACTCACCATGGGAGGCTACAAGAAGGGATTTTGAGCCAGATAAGAGAAGCGGCCAATAAGAAGAAGACCCTGCAGAGGTGAGGTAATGGTTTTTATTATGCCAATGTCCTCCTCCCTTACACAACTGGCTCAGGTGTAAAGCCCTCCCCAGGGAAGGAATTGGGATATTCACATTATCATCCCTTCTGATGGGGCATAACTGGCTCAGGTCTGAAAACTTCCCCTGGGGAAATACCAGGACAGTCACACATAGGCCTGAAGGTTTTCATCCTTTCTGATGGGGCATAATTGGTTCAACTACACTGACACTGACGAGAGAGGCAGCTGTAATGTCTTAGAAGTTGTCATAAGTCATCAAAGATCCTCAAGTGTCCCNGGGCCATTTGCAAAAGCAGCAAGTGCTGATGATGTGCAAGGTAATAGCCCAGGTACAGAGTGGGTGTGCACTCACCATGGGAGGCTACAAGAAGGGATTTTGAGCCAGATAAGAGAAGCGGCCAATAAGAAGAAGACCCTGCAGAGGTGAGGTAATGGTTTTTATTATGCCAATGTCCTCCTCCCTTACACAACTGGCTCAGGTGTAAAGCCCTCCCCAGGGAAGGAATTGGGATATTCACATTATCATCCCTTCTGATGGGGCATAACTGGCTCAGGTCTGAAAACTTCCCCTGGGGAAATACCAGGACAGTCACACATAGGCCTGAAGGTTTTCATCCTTTCTGATGGGGCATAATTGGTTCAACTACACTGACACTGACGAGAGAGGCAGCTGTAATGTCTTAGAAGTTGTCATAAGTCATCAAAGATCCTCAAGTGTCCCCAGACTCATTTCTGAGACCTTCCATCAGAGGACGGTGCGTGTTCCACATAGTTACACCACACAGTGTAAGACTCCCTGTCCCGCTGGAGAGATACCTGGGTATTCCCACCTGTCTTGGATTTTATGTTTCCAAGGCTTCCCTCACTCCCAGTGAATCAAGACTGTAACCATCACTTTGACCAATAGACTTCAAAATTGCAACAATCAAGTCTCATCACTGGATCCACAGGTGTTGATATCTTTCTACTCTTATAATTTCTTTGTCTTTCTCTTTTTTTCTCTTATACATTATCTTAAGTGTTATTTTTGTGTCTTTATATTGTTGCATTTCTATAGATAATAATATTCAAAATGGTTAACATGCCTCCTTTCCATTGCAACTAAATGGTTCTAAAATAAGCCCTACATTTATATATATATATATATGTATATATATATTTTTAGATAAACACCAGTCATTTCACTCTCATCCAGCCCAAGGCATCTATTAAAAAGTCCTGAGTTACCCTTACCTTCAATATTCCTACATTCAAAATGTTTGGTGGCTGGTCACAAGTGACACTGGGACACCCCAGTGACTGCACTGTACCCACAGATGTGTGCTACCAAGCAGTGCTTACAAGGATGCTGCTGAGGATAGCTCATCAAGCTCAGTACACCAGGACTTGCTCTTGACACCACGAGCAGTAATAAAAAACATTTGGATGGGGTGTCAGCATGTCTTGTGTCTGTAATGCAAGAAGAATCATTCTTGTAGCAAAGCTTGAAGGCGATCATGCCACACATCTACAAGACCCTTGCTAGCAGTAGTGTCCAGTCTTGCATGGGGAATGTATTTGTGCACACAAGGGTGCAGGTACCTATCCTGTCTGCTAGACTGCTCTATCCATCTTCCCAACTTGCCACATTGAGTGACTGACACTGGGCAAAGACAGCCAATGTCTTCTCTAAAAACGTCGACCACTTTGGGAGGGGCTGTGTGATCACCCTGAACTGTATCATATTTGAATTATTAAAGGACTTAGTAGGCAGTATAGTTGTTTCCATACCCTGACACCAAAGCCATACTCAGTTTCTAGAAATCTGTAACGCCTGATGTTAAAGGAATTTAAACAGGAAGAAGGACCTGAAGCCAACAGGATCATGAGCTGGCTTTTAAGGGTGAACGTTTATGCTCAGTCCTGGCAAGCTCCCAATAACTACTTTTCCTAGAAGACAAGGCTTATAGGTAGCAGGAATATGATGTAGGAGACTAATCAGTAAAGCTGGAAAAATGAACCAAGTTTCATGTCTCTCCAGATTATTTAGATCTGTAGAACCTGCAGTTCTCAAAGCTGAATACTACCTGATAGCAATTTCTCAGAGATCAGATACCTCTATTAGACTACTTTTGAATGAAAAGAGGGTTAATATCTGTGATGTACAGACGACATCGTAGAGGCTGAGAAGGAAGTCATCTCTAGGACAAGAGAAACAGAGTCATGTTGTAATGTCTAGTAAGTGTTGAATCTATGTTTTCTGGCTTTCCAACAGAGTTGTGAATTTTATTGCCTTGCCTTCACAGAATATTCTGAGTTGGAAGGGACCCACAAAAATTGTGGTAACTTTATACAGTCCAAAGTTGTAGGGAGCGAAACATGTTTCCCTAGGCCATTTAATTTTCTGTAGATTTCCTACAAAATGGTTACTGCTTTGTGTGATAAAAGGTGTTGCCATCATCTGTGAGTCTGTGCTGTACATGTTTTTAGACCCTTTCAACTACAAGTGCTCCAGCAGTTTACCTGAAGGTTTGTAAATTCCTGTCTCTAAGAAAGGCCCTGATTTTCATTTTGCAGATTACAAGAAGAGAAAAACTGCTATTAAGGATTTTTAAATTGTAACTCAATAGAATTGCAAGCATAAAGAAATATAGATGCCTGAATCTCTGCTGCTATTGATGCTGTATGGGAACTGGAATCAACTTAAGCTAGCAGATTTGCTAATCGTCATAGTTGTACTAAAAACAGTTTGTCTGCAGATAGGAAGCTATAAACACCAACCATATGCTAAAATGAAAAACTCCTTTTGCCCTGCTAGTTACTTGTGACTCTAAGTTATATATTACATTTTTATATATACACAGTATTTTTACAATAAAGAATCATTGCCACTTTGATTGTAGTTGAGACATTCTGAACTGTCTCCTAGAAGCAGGAAGACATTGCAATATAACAACTTTAAAAAAAAAAATTACATTGCAAATCAGAATTCAAGATTGTCAGAAATGGTTGATTCAGGCAAGTCATCTTTCAAGAGTATTTTTAGCAACACAGAACTTTTTTTAAAAAACTGTCTTGAAATGCAGACATATGTAACCCTATTCAGGTAAACACGTTCAATGTTTCTTTCCTTAGTGCTAACAAAAATCCACATTTCCTATGAATCCATCAATAAAATGAAAGGATATATTTTAAGAATATATATTGTTTAAATGTTATCATTGTTACATTTAATTTCTTACAGAATCACAGAATATTCTGAGTTGGAAGGGACCAACAAAGATTGCAAAGTCCAACTTTAAAGTGAGTGGCCCGTACACTGTCATATGGAATTAAATTTATGCATGTGTATTTAAATATATTTTTACCCTTTCTGCATACATACATGCTTTTCCAAGCATTTAGGATTATTCTTTTGTTTACAAGATAAAGATATAATCTATAGAATGTATAAAAACTTATTAATATTCATACAGCTTCTAGCTGTATAAGTATATTAGATTGAGAAAATTGTTCCAGTGCCTTGCCTGTTTTACAATGTGATTGGCACAGATTGGGTTCTTCACATATGTGAAACCCAATTGACTTCAATGATATTTTGCAGAGGCCCAGCAGATTTATTTACACGGTAAGATTTAGGCCATAAAAATCAACTAAAATAAATAACATAGTCACATAGGGTTCTGAAAATTAAAACAGAAATGAGCAGTTGCTACTCCAATAATTTTATATTGCTTTTAAGTACCATATCTTAAAAGGTACTTAAAAATAGAAACAATTGTAAGTTTGGCAAACACAGAAATATATAAACACCAGCAGAGGGAAAATCTGTATTCTCTGTAATTTTTCATCTCTCACAATCTCTATTTCTTAAAAAAGAAGAAAATGTAATAAATCTACTATCACAAATCAAAATTGGAAAAAGTATGATTTACTTGTTAGAATGAAATCCAAAGCGTATATATAGGCACTCAAGGTCAGTACTACTCATACCAGCTGTTTAAACAACATACGTGGAATTCATGTCTACAGGTGTAAATCTTCAGAAGTTGCGTCTGCGAGAAAAATAGATGCATCATTATCTGTAGTTCACTTTACAAGTCAAATTTGTTACTTTGGGTTTTTTTGAGGATTTGCAGAATCTTCATACTGCACTAAAAGCCATATCTGTGGATTGTATTTCTCCTTTTACTCCATTAGATAGATACTGAGTCTGTAACTTTTGCATTGTGTAAATGTTTTCTAACACGTTGCTGCTATTTCTTTAAACAGAATCTGCATTTTTATTGGTCCTGAACAGTAGCATGAAATCCATTCAATGCAACTGTGAAAATACGTGTCTAAATGTCTTTTTCTTTTTTTTTTTTTTTTTGATCTTCGTGGGGACATTCTACAGTAGGCAGTAAAGTATTTCAGTCATTCTAGAGTCATGTAAACTATCCTAAAAATGCACTGGGAAGATGAAGAAGTGACTGTAGTTCATTATTTTTTGCAATGAACTGACATGAAAGACTAAAGAATCCAGTGACTTAATTTTCTTTGAGAGTTGAATATCAATGCTACCATTCCAGAGATGTTTTGACTATTTAATGTAGAATGAATTCTCTGATAAACAATGACTTGATTTTTGGTCAACAAGAAAACTGGTTTTTGGGAAAGTTTTTTCTGCTCTGTATTTTTCTGATAGTAAACTGTAGCAGGTTTCAGCTGTCTTGTTTCAAAATCTTTTGGGTTTTATGAATAACTCTTAAAATTTTACTAGAACTTTTTTTACTTACAACTGCTGTTGTAATTCCTCAAGAGAGCAGCACTAAAGTAATTAGGAAAAATATCTTACTCCCAGGACACTTTAATGCTCAAAGTCATAAAGTGTCACCTCTCCTTGAATGGATTAATATGTAAAGCCCTGGTTCAGCAAGGCATACATGCAAGGTGTACATGATGCTAAGCCCAAATAGTAGTCCCACTGACTACACAAGCAGTTTGGTTATTTTTACGGTGTATGGTTATGCATGGTTTACACATGAACTTGGAAGTTATTTTTGGCTTAAGTGCCTTGTTGCTTGGGGACATAAAATGCTACTTCAGGTAAAGGAAGGTGGTGTTACTTGGTCCATTGATACACAGAAGTCCCTCCACAATTTCCAAAACTAATTTAGCCCTATTTCAAAATCAGATTCCAGATCTGTAAAGGAATTGGGAACTAACTGAAGAGATGGGTGGGAGTTCAGAACAATACTGCTGCTGCTGTCAACTTCCACTGTATTGGTGTAAGACCATGGCAAGTATAATACCTGCAGTTGCCAGATAATCTATCAACATGTAATTTTTTCTTTTCTTTTCAAAGTGATGTTCCTTATCATAGCAGAGTGGGGGATTCTTTCTTTTTTCATGGTGTATTTGTAATGTTTTCATTGTTCAGAAGCAATGCTGACATACGCCAGAAATGACAGATAGCACTAGTGTAATAAAAGAGTTAAATCAAAACCAAAGCACAGATGTATTTTTCGTTGTTTTGAAAGTACTGACCTAAGGACCTCTGCAAGATTCTATTAGTAAAATCTAAAAATATTTGGAGATGACTAGTGCTCTGTTGCAACAGCGTAAAAGCGCTGACTTGTCATCAAGTGTGTTTGAGATGCCTTTATATGGAGCCAGTTTCATGCCAGCTTGTGAAAGAAGAATTTTCTTAGGTCTTTGTCCATTACTGTTGAGACGTTATTGAATATCAGGTGTCAGGGCTCAAATCAGCCTGTCATGGGTGCAAAACAGTACAGAGGGAAGGAAAAGGAAGGAAGGAAAAAGAAGGAAGGAAAAGGAAGGAAGAGGAAGGAAAAGGAAGGAAAAGGAAGGAAAAGGAAGGAAGAGAGGGAAGGAGAGAAGGAAGCTGGAGAATTAAAAAGCAAAATCTGTACATGGAAAAGCTTTTAAACAGCCCTTCTATCGTAACCCTGAAGGTCAGCATGTCAGTGGACTAGTTCAGGCTGTGTAGTCACTGCCCACAAGTCTTTATGAAAAAATTAAAATAAAAAATTACAAAAGCTGCTTGTAGAATTGTGTTCAGAATGAAGCATGAGTTTTGATCTTGAGTGTGATTCTAGCATGAATTTTCTTTTGCTGATTAAGTGGCTTTCATGTTCCTCATTTACTTTTATGGATCAAAAGACATCAAGATACCTCACTGAGCAGTCTCTGCCCCACAGATCTTACTGATCTAATCTTCATATCTGTGATCTTTAATTCCTGCAGTTTGTCCAGGTACTCTCATCACAAGGGACAGAGCTGAGTAAGCAGTGTATATACTAGCCCAAAGGAACGTAAATAAAAAGGTTTTGCACCTTTTCTTTCCTGCTCCCCAGAATAAAATCAGAAATTTTCAGCTTTGCCGTTGCTGAGGAGAAGCTGACATGCTCTACCACCTCGCGCCTCAGGGTGTGGTTTTTCACATCAAACAATAAAAAATCCCAACTGAATACCCTATATGAAGATACACTACATACTACATTATGATAATTTTCAGACAACATACAACTGGGCAGAGAGCTATCCAGTTAGGCTGTTAATGAGGGTTGTTATGAGATAATTGAAAACATATGTCGGCCATGCACACCACTGCAATTGTTCTTTTGCTGATGATTAGGATTGATCCTTCCACAATGGAGATTCAGGACTCAGAGGGCTCATGAGTTCTGGTATGCACCAAGATGTATTTTGAACATTATTATATGTTTTTTCAGTATGTTTGGCTGTACATAATTAATAATTGTCCTACAGTACATTGTCCCCTTCCACCAGCTACAGTCTGAATTCATTGATATCATCTCCTTAAAAGTTTGAAACCTCCCAGTGACAGGAATATTAATGTGCCAACACTGTCATATCTATTTCAGCTCATACATATGCAATGTCTTTGTTTTCAAAGATTTATGTCAGACTTTGCTGAAGTGAGGTATTCTACCATTTTAGATAATAGCATGCCAAAGTGATGTTATCAGGCACATTCAGCACTCATTCAAGCAAACGGGAAGGAGTACCCATCCTTTGCTTCATAACCTAAACAGAGAGAAGCTGTTATTTATCCTTATTTGATGAAGAAATCTTTCAGAGGGAAACAGTGTATTTTTAGAAGAAGATTATGGTCATCCTGTGGATTATCTTTTAATTAAGAATGGATGATTTGTGCCCACTCTGCTGTAGCAAATGTCTTGCTGTTAATGAAGTTTAAACAGACTTACTTTATTTAATTACAGCTAATCACTAGGGTAAAATGTGGAATTGTCTTTGATCCACATGTAGAGTGGTAATCCTTGTGGCAGATAGCATCTCTTATTCCCTCAAACTCTTTTCAGTTTCTCCAGGAGGTCCCAGCTTAACTAAGGGTTAATTGAGATAGCTGGACTGATGTGATTGTTGTATTTTTGCTCAGGGATGCCATCCTGCCCTTACAAGGACTCTCTCTCTCCTCCACCCCTTCTCTCTCTCTGTCACTCTGTTTCTATGTGTCTGTCTCTCTGTTGCTGTCTGTCTGTCTGTCGCTTTCTCTCTCTCTCACACACACAGTCCCCCCCTCCTCTCCCTGTGCAGTCACCTTCAGGCCACGTAAGTTAGTAGGTGCCTGCTTGTTTGACGTGAGGGACCTGAGGGGGCCAAGGTCCTGCTGGATCAGTGTGTGGAACAGAAACTGCTGGAGGGAGAGCAGAGGTTAGGAGGGGGCAGCAGAGACCAGTGTAAAGCAGAAGAGGGCACTAGTAAACTGACCTATTTCAACCACAACTCTTTACACTCCAAGAAGAACAAAACGATTGAATATTGTAGGCAATATACCACTTGATCAGGGAGTAACACCAGGGGTATTTTATTTCATTTTATTTTTTTGTTTTCTTTAATTTTTTTCTCTATTTTATCTATTCATTAAATAAATAATGATCCTAACATCCAGGAATGTCACAGAAGCCTTTGACTTCCAGCCTTTTAAAATTGTGGCAGGTACAGCCCATGGAACTGAAAAGTTGGCAAAAGAATATGGGAAATCCTATTTGCTATAGAGAAGTTGTGGTCTCACAGTTTTGCCTGGTGCTTGCTTACAACCCTTCCACAACAATTTTCCTCGCTTGTGCATTCCCAGAACTTTCTGAGGCTGGTGAAAACTGTGGAAAGACCCATCCAGAGAAATCGTGGTCAGTAGATAGAATCAGTCACAAGGAATAAAGTTTGTACAACTGTTTTCTTAATGTTTTTAGTGCCTTCAAAAAATTACTGGACTTTTATCTTCTAAACTCATTTTGTCACTTTGTATTCTGTTTTTCTTTCTGATCTACATAGTAAAGTAAGTTGTCATTGTCTGAACATATTCTGTTTTCTTCTTGCCTTCTGTTAAAACAGAGTAAAGATGCTTATTTCATTCTTTGAACACAGGATATTTGGGCTTCTTTTGTTGTTTGTTTGTTTGTTTCAAAATGTAATTTGAAACGGAAACACTTATTTATCAGTCTGCTCTGAAATATTAACAGCTTTAATTAGCTCAGTGAAAAAACTGTTTGCTTTTATTTACAGGAACTTTTAACTTGCACACCATCAATAGCGGCTGAAGATATAGAATATCTCTTTTGTGGAAAATTTAAATAATTAAAATAGAATAGTTTGCAATTAGTTTCCACAATAATGCGTTAAACATCTGCAGTTTTGTCTCTCCATCGGGACCCATAGCTGTGCTGAAGTCACATCCTGATAACATCTGCAAGTTAGTGATAGCTTGTGCTTTAGTCTTTATGGTCTGATGATGAGAGATTCTTCAAGAGCTCCTCAGTCATCAGAACCACTGTTGAAAATTTTGCTTGTGACATCCTGAAGGTGGCTTGATTTACATTTGCCAAATGTCATAACGCATGAAGATACTCTCAGTTAAAGTATTTAACATCCTGGCCCTTTTTCACTTTGCTGCTTTGGAGTTTTCCCCCCCTCCCTTTCTGATGAAACTGCTTTTCACTTTTTCCAAAGATTGTGAATGCAAACTAAATTTTCAGTGCTGAGATTTATTTTGTTCTGAGTTACTTCAACACCATGGATGAAGAAAAAAAATCATAAAAAAAGTTTGTGAGGAGGAACAGCATCTTCATTCCTACTTGCATGGCAACAACAGCCACATCCACGTGAAAAGGCCAGCTTGTTAAACATCGTGTAACACTGATTGTACTGAATATTTTAAAGGTCAGGTATTGACAAGCAGTGAGCTGCTTATGTTTCCCTAATGGCTGCAATTACATCTAAGCTGAGTAAGTAGTCAATAAACAATGGCATTACCGTATTTAGAAAAAGTGTTTATTTTACTTTTCCAAGACAATTGGCAATCTCCTTCTTGACATCTAAATGCAGAAGCTAGATCATGGGCTCTTTGATGAATGAGGAGAACAAGGGAGAGGTTATGGGTCTTAGAGACCTTGTGCCTGTCTGAGAAATTTCAGGTAAGCTGTCTCACACTCAGACACAAAGTGGATTTTTCTCTATTATTTTTCATAAGTAAAGAATCATAAGGAGAAAAAAAATTTGACTTATAATGTTCTTCATGGTATGAAATTTGCAACTGTGCCATATATGTAGCGGGAACATATTCAAAGGGTCTGTAAGGATTCAATTAAGCCTTAAAGTAAAATACTGATGATTTTTATTGCTTACATACTCTCAGTTCTGCTGTGAAATTAATCATCCTTCTTACTCACAAGCACTTTTTCTCAGTCTATGAATAAAATTCCTAACCGTATTTGGAATAGTATAGCAACTTCACAATCCATTCTTGGAAGCCTGTGTAGACCTATCAAATAATAAATGAGGCTTTGAGACCCCATTGCAACACACCCTATAGGTGGAAAGAGATTTATCAAAATAAATTGTAAAATATTAACAAATAAGACAAAAGACTGCAGATTCATTCAATTTCCTTCACAAGCTTTAGTGTAGGTACATTATTCTGCCAGCTGCCTTGCACTGCAGCAATTACTGCTGGCTGCTGAAAGAGCAGCTTGACTCTTCTCCGACTCAGCAGCAAGAGATTGTGGGAGAGCAGCCAGGCAGAGAGGGACAAGTAAACCATAAGGATGCAAGTGAGGAGAAGTTGGTAAATGCCCCCTTGCCCCCTCTCCATGAAGCCTCAATGCAAATAGTATTTTCATAGCAGTAACTCGCTTCCAGAGGATAAGAGGCTAATTCATTGACTATCATTGCTTTGCAGCAGAGTGATTTTTACAGGCTCCAGCTGACATCAGTTGGTCTCGGTATTGCACAGATCAGAAGATAAAGTTTTTTGCACCAGAAGGTTTTCTGTAAAAATAAACTATGGCAGAATGTAAGTATTAACCCCATCTTATAGCTAGAGAAATGAGCTCAGACAAAGTAAATCTCCCATTCAACAAAGACTTAACTCTCTGCTTAACTTTCATGGGACCACTCCAGGGTTTTAAATTAAACACCAATTTAAGTGCATTGCTGGATCACAACCAAAATCACAAAATAAGTCTATAGAAGTTCCAGGACTTGAAATGTGAGTCTCTGAGGCTCAGTCCAATGCTTTAACTCACAGAAACATCTTTCTTCAATTTAAGTCTTTATCTGATGACTTTTCAGTAAGAAAGACACTTTCAAAAGGTTTAGAAATTGGCATGGATCAATGCCATATCTGAAGCTTTTCTGAACCTGTAATAAGTGTGTTGTTTTTAGAGTTAAGAAGAAAAACAAACTGGTATTTTACATTGCATCTCTCTTCCTCTGCAGGGGTACAAAAATAAAAAAGAGAAGGACTGCAGATTAATTAATCTAGAAAAGCATGTCTTAAGTCTGAATATTTTCTCGTTCATTTTTGTTCCCAACAGGTAGATAAGCACAATAACATGACTTAGTGATGCTTTGTCGACATTAATTTATTTAAAGAAAATCGTAAAGTGTTTGAGGATAAGAAAGCAATGTTTCAACCTGCTTCACTGAGCACAATAAAGACCAATACTTCCCTAGTACCACCAATACAGCCTAGTATTCACTGATGAGTGGTTTCTGATCAAGAATCTCTTCAGTCTGTTAGAAACCTGAACACAGCAATTAACTGCTGGAGGTTTGATTTGCCTGCCACATTCTCAAGAAACAGGTTGAAATTATCACAGCTTTTTTGGGTTTTAATTTGTTTGGGTTTTGTCCTCCTGCAAAGCTATAGGCATATTTTGTGTTTGTAGAGTTCACTTTGAGAATTATCATTCTGCTCTGTTAAATGACTTTATTTCACTTTTTCAATATTAATGTGATCAATGCATCTTCAGATATTCAGGTGTCTCAGTATCATGGCAGTCAAAGGCAAGGTGGTTTCTCTCAGGTACAAATGGAGCTAACTGTAGGGCAGACATGAATAGGTAGAAAAGTAGAGGGGAAAGTCAAACAAATAAACTGGAAAGGAATTGGTTACTTCTGATTATCAGCCAGTTTTGAATGAATGGCAGATTGATTCAAGGCTAGAGAGAAAGGAGTGGGTACAATAGACAGCTCAATGTTGAGATTAAAGTAGGAAATCCAGACTCTTGGGGTGCTTCTGCATAATATGCCATTTCAAGTGCTACTTCTAACAGCAAGCATGACTCTAGCGCTGAAACAGCTAACATCCAATGAATCAGTAACCTTTTATTTAGTTGCAATGTAAACTGAGTAATTGTCCCAGTTTGGGGGAATAATGCCACGAAGAATAATAAAGCTCGTCATTTTGAAAGTTCACAATTTTCATTACCATAATTGCCTTTCAATTTTGTGGCCAGTGATACATATCCCCACGTTATTGTATAAGCGTGCTCTTCCACTGTTGTTTCTAGTGGTCTGGGAACTGATAGCCTTTTGCAGCAGACACATTATGAACACCAGAAAAGGAAATGTCTCGTGAAAACACTCAGTCTAATACTAAAATAATTACAAGAGCAATGTAGGGAAGAATCTTTAGATGGATATTATTCTATATAGACTTGAGGGTATTATCTAAAAGGTAAAGCTTGGAAAGTGGTCAAAAAAACAAAGAAATGATGTATAACAGATACAGCTTGATATCTCATATTTAAGCATGAAGTGGCAGCATATATCAGCAAACAAAATGAAAAGGAATTCTCAGTCTGGAAGAGAGATGTTGCCAGAAGCATGTCAGGAAAGAAATTCAGGAAGGAAAGAGTGGTGGCGATATGACAATCGAGACAAAGATAAAAAGTCTTGCATCTGTACAGAACAACAGTGAAACGAGAGTTTAAATAGTAAGAAGCAGAACTTGAAGAGTAGGGAAAGAGGAGATTGGGGTTTTAACTATTTATTTGCAGTGGAATCTTTCCTTCCCTGCCCTGCTTGTGGGCTGTTCTTTTGAATTCTAATCTGATGCAGGACACTTCTGTTTCCATTTCTGTTTGGACAGCATGAATACACTCCTTTAATATCAGGTCCTTCAGTGCAAGACAGCGCTGAAGGCATTGCCCCTGAAATTCATCTATCTAATTTCTTTGTTCTTACTCCCTTCCCTCCATAAGTGTTTCTTGGACTGCAGTTAGAACTGAGCGTAGCTGAGTACATTAGATATAGGATCTGGGAAGCATAACAAACTCACGGTAGTGGGGGTTCTGGTAAACCCTGGGCCTCAGCAAACCCACTTATACCCACTTATAAAAGACTAGTTAAAAACCTGCATTTCTCTATTCGGGTTGGGTGGGTTTTTTGTTGTTGGTTTTTTGGAGTTTGGGGTTTTCTTGCTGTAGCATTCCTACTGCCTTTTTTTGCACTATTTTTTATTTCAGGTGTCGTTTTCAGTGTCTCTAGAACTTTGAGCATCATGATGGAGGGCCATGTGTGCAGTTGAAATTTGTGAAAGTGGCAAATTTAGCCATCACACTGTACATATGGCTGACACAGGAGCACCAGGGTATGAAGGTCATGAGCAAAGTCATGCTCTGTCATGCCTTTGTTTATAAAACTCTCTGGGTTTACAATACATGACCATACAACTGCTGAGGTGCTGCAGCCTAGGGTGTCAGGGAAATACCAGTTTCACTACAATTCTTGAAGCTTCTCATGTTACACTTCAGAAGTAGTGACCAGTTTATTTAAAACAAAGAAACTTTGACCTTTCTCCCCTTTCAAAACCAAAAACACATGAAGATAAAGTGACTCATTTCCGGCTTTAAACAAGCTCTAAGAAATATTTTTTTCCCAAGTACAGTTGTGCACTTTCTCTTCCCTTCTTTGCCACCTCTTCACCCCTCCCTGCCTTTTGCATAAATATCTCATTCCCTTCTTGTCGAGGTCAACGTATTTATTACTTATATTCACTGTGTAGTTCTTTTTCACTTTTAGTTTTCTTTCTTTTTTCCTTCCTTTCTTTCTTTTTATCTGTGTTGTTTATAACTATGACCCTTGATCCTCCAAGTCTTAAAACAGCTTGGCTTTCAGCGGCTAAATCTGACAAGGTCAGCATTTTTCTGTTTATTCTAAGAATATTATTTACCCTCTCGGGTTTTTAAAAGCAATTCTATAAAACATTGCTTGGAAAAAAGTTTGCAACATTCAAAGACTTCCATAAAGCTAGCCCTCAGCATAGAGTAACTTTTAATTCTTATTGCAGAACTCAGAACAATTACGCTTGATTTTCCCTCTCCCTGCAAAACATGCCTACACAAATGCATTTTCCAAGAATATTGGTATTTCACTCTAAACACACTAGCAACCTACTAGTGTTAGCATAATTTTTTGCAGGAGAGTAAAATATAATGAAATCAGACATACTGTATGATCAATTAGTTCCTAGAATAACCTTATTTTTACATAACTACAACAAAGCTGTATGTATTCATTTGGGGGTTTTTGTTGGAAATAAATGGTTGTTGTGTCAGCTTTCTGTCAAAATATCAAACAATCCTGTAATCTTCAGAAAGTCAGAATATGACAGAATCAATGATACAAAACCAATGTATCCTTGGGCTAATACACAGATTCTTAGTAAATGTGTTAAATTTACACCCATCTAAAATGCACCAATTTAAACAACCTCAGAATATTTTCAAGAAGGTGATTGCTCAAACAGAAGTATCCCCAAGGCCACGTTAAAAATTACACTGCTGTTAGTGCCTTTTGGGAATTGCAGAAAATTACAGATTTTCCCTCTGCAATTTCCTTTTTTCCTTTCCCTTCCTTTCCTCTTTCCTCCAGCTCTCTATTCATTGAAAACCAATGGGAATGAAGCTCTGCAGTATAAGCAGAAAGTGGGGATACAAAGAATGACTGGAAAACATCTGCAGCAAAACTGGAGGATTTCTGTGAGTGAAAAATGCTGCTGTTTGAGAGTTTGCTCTATAGGCCTTCTGCATGAGAGTTACAGAGACATAGTAAAGAAACCTGACAGCAGCAGTCAGGTCCCCAGGATGCAAAAAATTTCTCCTCAGAGCAGCCTGCTAGAAAAAAGAGATGGATGGACACAGAGAGAGAGAGAGAGAGATACAAACTTGGAAAATCTTCCCAAAATCTCTGAGTATAGATAACATGCAGACTTCAAAATCCTTAGCCTCTGGAGAAAATAGTTTCAGAAATATTTTTACAGTGAAATTAGGAGTTTCACCCAACTGGGTTCTACTCAGTTCCACCACTAAGAATGTTTCTCAGGAGACTGAGATGTCCTCCACCGTGAGAGCACAGTCCTCGTCTATCTTTCATTTGCCCTTCTCTGCTTTCTACAGGGAGGTGAGATCAGTAAGAGTAAACATTAGAATAACTCCCCTGAATTTGCCATGCATGTTCTCATCTTGTCTTGTAAATTCTTCAGGAAAGTTTGGTAAGATTCTGTTTTTCTGATTTCCAATTAGCTATGCACATAATAAAATATTTTTCTTATTTTAAGATGCTTTTCAGGGTGCTTTATTTTCCAGCCTAGGTAATGTCAAGACTGGCTTATTTTAGAAGAGATTGCTTTCTGGAAGGAATGTATGCTTTGTTCAGTTTGAAAAAGAGGTGAAGGGTGGACAAAGGAAGCTGAAACCAAGTAAATGTTGAAGAGAAAATATTAAGAATATATTATTTTTTCCTTGCTGAGGGGCTGAATTTCAGCTTGCACAGAAATTGTATATGATTGAGTATTTAAAACATGCTGAAAAGAAGGAGGAGATGAGGGTAATGTTTCACAAACATTCTTCAACTAGTGATTTGCTGTGAGTTTTTGATAAATCACTATTGTTCTCTCTGTGTTAGGGTGCTCACTTCCTTTATCACAGTGCTATGAGGAACCATTAGGTATCTACACAAGATGATTTCAAAATCAATTTTTTTACCACCATCATGATTCACAGCATAAAAGAAAACAATTATATCTTTAGCTGATGACTAATATGAAACCAAACTGTTGTAAAAGCAAAAAAACTCCCCTTGGTAACAATGGTTAGTCCAAAACCAGAATGAGTTAGCAGGAATTATTTCAGTATGTTTGAGTGAATGGCTTAGTTTGACATAACACGCCCCATAAAAATCTGGTGTAACTATAACGAGGCCAATTGAAAGGTTTCACAGAACCTTTCATCCAGTGGAGAAAAACTTATAGCAATAAACAAGCAAATGTTACATGCAAGGTAGAGGACTAAATTATAATTGCTGTGGAAGACAAGAATTTCACTTTAAGGGAAGCCAAGTTTTCTGCATGAAAATTTTACACCTGGCATGTTGCAATAACAAAGTTTTAATCATTATTTCTTCATCGTCTTTCTTGAAGTGAACACATTACAGTGTTTTAACATTTTATACAAAAACATGGTCTAGACGTACAGGTACCAGTGGAATGAAATCATTAATAATCACTATCTAAAATGAATTACATTCCAAAAGCACAGACTAATGATTTATCTTTTTTTTCATAGGGCTGATCTCTATCAGATTGATTTATGTAGTAGCCAATCATGTTTCAGTAAACTCCAGCATGCACATGCATCTTTAAGTGATGATAAGCTGTGATTGTCAATTTATTTTTACACCAGAAGCCAAAAAACTTTTAAAAAAACCACCCAAACCTGCAAGAGCACTCGTACGCTTGCCAGCAGAAAACAATGCAGAAAACCTAACTTCTTGTATTGCTCTTTACCTTCCGCATGACCAAACTAAAGTAATGGCATACAAAAACACCTATCCTGAGGGGGGAGGGTTAAAAAAATGTATGGTTTGCTATGACAGATGATAAACGAGTGTATTTTTTACTTGCATGTTTACATTATTTACTTTGGTAGAATGTTGAGGGGTTTTTTACATTACATTATTTGCTTTGATAGTAGATGCTTTTGTTGGTAGTTGGAGTGATTGGCAGCTTCAAGCTGTTCTGTTTACTTGCCTTTACACTTTGCAAAATTCTGTGTTTGGAAGACACTGTTTACCAAATAAATCAAGTATGTAGATGTGTGTGTGTGTGTTTGTGTGTATGTGTGTGTATGTGCAAGAGAGACCACTGGAAAAAGAAAGAATTTCTTCAATCAAATGCACTACCCATTCTGTTTTGCTTTTATCTGTATCTCCTTTGACTGTACATTGGTTTGTTTCTATCTTTTTCTCAGTTCCTCTCTAATGGAGCAATATGGTGTTAGTTTGGATTAGGACCATCTGAAGTATCCTATTCATTTCACAGGAAGCAGGGAGTCTTAGGAAAAAATAAAAAAGAATAGGCTAGAGTACATCCAAAGTTCATAATTTCTTTTTCCATAAAGAAAAACAAAAGATACACAAAAAGAAAAAAATATGGTCTACATTGTATTCTTTGTTTTTCTGTGCTTTATCCTTTGGACTAATTCTTAGAGGATATTTGTCAGATTTTACTTCAAATCTTAATTAAATTATTTTATCTCACTTTTATTTCAGACCACAGTATATTGATCCTTTGGAAAGTTTATTTTTGTTTTGTGTTTTACTGGCAAAGGGAAGGGAATTATGTTTTATTTATTTACGTAAGAGTTTGGAAGCAAGAGACGGTGTCTACAGCACATGAGCAACCACTGCCTGTAAAGGCTTGCTGCAAACAAGCAATCTGAAAACCCAACGTCTAGTGACATGTTCACATCTCGAATTAACCAAGACAGCTCTGAATTTCCTATTCATTTTATTTCCTGAAATAAAATTAATGTTCAAAAGGTGTTTATTTCAGTAGTGACACTATTTTTCTTTGATTAGCAAACCTGAACAGTTTTAGGAATTTCATGAGCAGTTTTAGGAGTCTCATGAATAAATAAGCATATGTTTTAAATGGAAACATTTCTAAAAATGCTATATAAAAATGTATTTTTCTTTACATACAAGTACAGAAATTCTCTGCAGTGAAGTATGATGGTCATGTATGGGTTTGTGTTCTAAAAATATAATAAAAACACTGCATAGGAAAGGTCCAAGACCTTTAAGCAAGCAAGGATTTCAGTAAATATTGTTTCCCCATCTCAGGTTAAATTGCACAGAATATTAATTATTCCGGCTAATACTCAGCAGCTCGTTTTCTTTTTAACATCTTCATTAAAGCTGTTAAAATATGTTGAGTACCTTTTTCCCTGTAATTTTTCCACAGAAAGAAGTAAAACAGGTTAAGGAAACTCACTGGAATACCATTCAGCAGATTCCTTAAATAAGATATATAAAAGACTGTGTATTTTTATTTCAAGGCTTGTTTTAATTTGAGAGTATGGTCATGTTTTATATGTTTTATATGTTTAGCATGTGGATGCTAAATACCAGAGTGGACAGGATTGTGTGCTCTTTTGTTACAAGGGTTTACACTACAAATAGTGTATTCTACTGTATTAGTTTCATCTCATGATGAAAGGAGAAAGATGGAATATGAAATAAACATGCTAACAAAAATCAGAGTTGGAAAAATTAGTTCACAGTTGACATAGGGTTTTTTCCAAGAGACTGTTAGAGTGTCTCTTTAATAAAACTCAGTTACTACTATGTACTAATATCATACATGGAAAAATGGTAAAGCAGAGGCTGATCAGTGCAACTGTGTACATTCAAATAATCTAGCATGAACCAGTTCAGAAATTTACTTTAGAAAAGCAATGCACAACGAGTACTCATTTTTTCAAAACACACCAATATGTCTAAGTAATTCTGACATATTTAGGGTATTTCCTTTCTCATCACCCCTCAACCATCTTCCAGATGCAATAGACAAATGAGGTGAGGTGAAAGCCAATGACATAACAGAACATAGATAGCATGCATAATATATTGCATTAGTGTCCTCTGCATGACATTATAAAGCTGTTGATGTCTATTGGACAAAGAAATAAACAACAAACATGGTTTTTTCCACAGTGAAACAGCAGAGTAAAAACACAAACTGCTCATACAAATATTATCACCACAGACACATCTTGCCATCCAGCTATATAATTGAAAATATTTTAATCTATGTGATTCCTGTGGCCTTGATCCAAAGCTTATTGAAGCCAATTAAGAATCTCGATCGTCTTTAGTGAAATTGGACCTAGCCCATTAAGAGATTTTGCTCTAGGGGAGTAAATGGAGGATTTCTAAGGACCACCCTAGCATGTCACTTCAATTTATCACAAAGGAAAAATACTTCCCATCATTAACACTGTATAAGGCAACTTCCTTTTCCAGTACCTCTGCTGCATGTGTCAAACTCTTTCCTTTAGCTCTCTGCTGATCTCTTATACCAAAGATGACTGCAAATATAACGTAATATTACTTCTCAAAACAGTCCTTAGGAAGTCAGTGTTTCCAGAACTCATTCACATACTTTTTCCCTGCTGCAAAGCTCATGTGGAGAGTTTATGAATGACAACAGCTAAATTAAAAGCTATCCTATCTGAGTGGGCTAGAAGACTGGCAAAACTCAGGAAACTATAAGCTAAATAAAAGTGACAGTTATAGTCACCTTTCACATAAAAAACCCTGTAAACTATTTCCTGTTGTGTCCTGTTTCAGAGCTGGAATGTACTGCAAGGATCAGGAGTGGATTAGGAAGCTAAGACACTTCTTCATTTCTTTCATGGATGTACAAAGATAACACTGGGCATGGACTTTCTTGGACCTATGGTTGATTTAGCCTAATAACTTCTAAGTTTTTAATTGAATACAGTTCCCTAAGTAGTAAAACTCAACATTACATTATATTATATATATTACATTATATATATATTACTAAATATGCATTACAAAGACAGTCTTTGATTTTAAAAAAAATTCTGTCTCTATATAGTTCTGTAAGTATATCCTTATGAATGTGTTTTCCATGTTTTATCTGACTGCATGCAGAAGATCTTTTCCATATAAGTTTAATATTGGGATGAGTTAGGAACAAAAGCAGGTATTGCCTTGTCATCCACAACACGTCAGCCTGTGGTTCTTGCAGTAGTCTGCATTACTTCTGTATACAATGGTGCCTTTTCTGGCTCAGGTGATAACAATGAGGAACCTACAGTAATCTCTGATCCATGTGATGCATAGGGAATTGGCTGATGTATGTGATGCATATGGGGATCAAACCTATGACCTCAGTGTTATTAGCACCATGCTCTAACCAACTGAGATAATCTCAGGATTGTTCAACCTGGAAAGAAGAAGGCCTCAGGATGACCTAATTGCAGCCTTCCAGTATTTGAAGGGAGACAACTAGATGGAGACGGACCTTTTACACAGGCGTGTACTGATAGGAGAAGTGGGAATGGTTTCAAACTGAAAGAGAGTAGATTTAGATTAGATATTAAGAAAAATTCATTACTATGAGAGTGGTGAGACCCTGGAACAGGTTGTCCAGAGAAGTTGGCAATGTCCCGTCCCTGGAAGTGTTCAAGTAGAGGTCGGATGGGACTCTGAGCAACCTGATCAAGTGAAAGGTATCTCTGCCCACGTGGCATGGTGACTAGATGATCTTTAAGGTCCCCTCCAAGCCTAACCATTCTATGATTCTATGATTCTATGAAGAGGATCGTAAGGATTTATAGATTTATCTTAGCACACCTATGCCCTTCCAAAAAGATACACTTTCAGAAACAAATTCTCCGGAATTTTCACACTTTTGAAATCCTGGTAGACACCTTTCTTAAAACACAATCCTGAATTTTTCTTTTCCCTAGTGCAATGGTCAGTTGAATAGGAAGCCAGATATTAGTCCGTATTGTTCCCACCTCATGTGCTGGAACACTTTTAAACCTACTGGAGATGTCACACTTCCAACTGGAGCACCTGCAGAAAGAGGAGTTGTGTGACAATATCCATGCCTTACCCCTCACCTTGCAGAGGCACAGGGGACACTGCCTGTCCACACAGAACACAGGTATGAGTTTCGGCATATTCATGTAGGAAGAGAAAACCATAACATTTTCCAAAATTTTTTGAAAAAATCATCTCCTAGGTAGTATATTTTTGAAGCTTTGCTTGATTTGAAAAAAAAAAAAAAGCCTCTAGTTTTATAGCATTTCAGGAAAACATTTTAACCACTTCTGCTTTTGAGTAGTTCCTGCAGATAGCAGAATACAGCATAAAATGTATAAATATATATGCAATAAACTTATATAAAATTTAAATACAATTTAAATACTGTCTTTTAAAGAATAAATATGTCAAGCATCAAAAAAACATTCTAGGTCTACAGTGCTTCAGTTTGAGTAAAAATACCATTTGTTCCTCTTCAATGAATATTTGAGGAAATAAAATGACACACCTGTTGAATTAACACATTTAATGTGCACCAAAGCTGTTCATTTGTACAGTAAATAAGTTAAAAACTTGATTCTCATATAATCCACTATTCAACCTGACTGACTGCTGAACCTCCCTAATCGAATGCTTCTACATGATATTGAAAGCTACATTACAGTACATTATTAGCTTGTAAAATGAAATTGCTGCAACGTTATGTACTGTATATTTGAAGCAGTAACAAATTTATCGCTGATAGATGAGCTAATGGATGCATTGTATTGCAATAAATATAAATTCAGAGTAGCAATTGGAAAACATTAACATTTTTATATATGAGTTTAGGCATTTATGAGGCTGATCCAGCTAGCAGTGAAAACTAAAAAGGTATTCTTGCTAGCTGCCATTTCTCTTCTGGACTGTTACAGGTAAAAATAAATGGTCTTTCGTTGCAGCAGGGCTTTCATATCCAACATAAGAGACAACTAACAGAATTTTGGTAAGTAGCTATCATTCTATTTCTCTAAGAAAAGTTCTCTGTATACCTGAGGAGGAGGTCAAACCCAGACACTACTTACCAGTAATTTTCCATGGCCTTGCTATCAGTGTTTCTTCTTCTGCCCAACACTCCCATCCAGTCTTTCTCTCCCAGTTTCTTCTTGAGCTGCTAATACCGTCATGGACTATCTAACAACTGCTGTTATTTAAAAGAAACAAAGCCATTTCAGGAGAATAGTCAAAAGTAAAGTGAAAAAAGATAGAAAACAGTAGTCGCCTGCAAATGTTGTAAGGAAGACTGGGGACTTCTCTCCTGATATCCAGGCATCTTTCATAGAAATTTTTGACAGAATGGGTCCCCTATGGTCTTACAGCTGGTAAGCTGCAGACAATATTGGCATACTGCAGGCAATCCCCCCTGCCAAGGCAAAACACCAGGACTACCATATTCCCTCTAAAAGGCAGAACTATGGCAACACTAGCAGCCAGATTTTGGGAATCACTCATTGTGGCAGCCAGAGGAAACATGGGAGTTGAGTGGGTGTGATGCAGAATGAAAAGAACAGGCAAGCCAGAAGGCAAGGGATTTGACTTAGTGCAAAGGACTGTAGGATGGGGAGGAGGTGGTAAATTTTTATATGGAGGTGTGAAGTTGGTTAAGAACCATCAGCATCCTTATGTGTTCAGAACCTGTCTTGCAGGCTGGTTGTTTGAGTGGTGTTTTGCAGATGCATGTGTGTTCTTGCACAGTGATGCTTTACTCAGCAGTATTTTCTTGGCATTTACAGCCAATATTTTCTTCACGTACTATCCTTTTGTTTCCAGCTTAGCAAAATGAGGGTTGTTTTGCAGACTTAGATGTCACAATGTATTTGTGATATAAGCAGAAGCGTGTCAGAATGCGGATGCAATTACAGAGTTACTGGAAAGGGCAGAAATAAAATAAAGTGTTTGAGTATTATAATTCAGCTTAATGTGAAGTGCTGTTAGTTTGCTTGTCACTGAATATCCTTTTAATTAAGGAGTCTTGATATCAAAACATGCTGCATTTGGGTAGAGACCAAAGATATATGTCACCCTTACTCTAAATTTGTAATGATGATTATAGGAGACAGTTGCCTACCTTGTTAGAAAGAGTAAAGCACAGGGGCTGGTGAATTAATCAAAATCTGTAATCTTACTCATTAAAAGAGCTGTAATATACTATTTCCGAGCAAATAGACAGGTTCCCCTGACAATGTGGGAGTGGAAGGAGCGTAGAGGGATCTGTGAGCAAAGATCTACCTTGAATTTGTCCTAGACCACTTATCTCATCAGGTGAATTACTTCATTTCAGTATTCTGAATATGAAGTGGATATCTAATTATTCAAAGGTAATATGACCCATGGCCAAACAAATCAGCAAAAATAATTTCTGGCTCTGACTTTTCTCAATTAGTACTCCTAAAAATTCCTATTTACAAGGGTGAATAAGACAATTTTGAGAAGTTGAAAAATATTTGACACTTTCTTTGATGAGCAGCTTATAAATCTGCCTTTTGTCTGCTTTTAAGACCTATTTCTGTAACCTATGTAAAACTTCCTACTTTTCCAGTGTGCTAGGATATATTCACAAGTGCTTGTAAAATACCATGGCTCTGAGACCAAAGACAAGAGATAAGTCTACACAAGGGGAGGCATGAGTGCCTCCCAGGTCTGATAGCACATGGCCATTTGTCAGCTCACATGATGGTGGGATTCATTTATGCACCCTGCTCCTCACAGCCCTCATATACACAGATGCAGGTTTTTGTAGGACAGGGCAGAAGGAAGCTGTTTTGGGATCCCTGATTTGGGATGCAAAGCCAGACCAAGCCACAGAAGGCAATTACCTGGTGACCCATGCACAGCCAAAGCTTTTGAGCCATAGACCTGAAGTCACCCTCTATGTTACAAATTCAGGAGCTCATTATTGTAATTAAAAAAAAAAAAAAAAAAAAAAAAGATATTTCATTGCATTTGAAGGGATGACTATACTTTTTTTTCTATCATCTCAATGACAATTCTTTCAAAGACAGCAGTTCATGGCTTAATGCTGCCCTGATCTGTTTTTACATTGATTTAAATATACGTGCTGTATCCTTCTGTATTCTGTATCCTTATGCCAAGGGAAAGAAGGATAACTCCCTCTTAAGAGCACAGTTTTGCTCTTAAGCTTCCACTGATGAAAACTGTTGAAATTTCTGAGTTTTTATCTTTTGTCCTAATGTTAAGGCACCTGCTTTGGCATATCATCAGGTCCCATTCTTTGCTCTTTGGTACAGTGCTTAAAGCCTCCTGTAGCTTCCTATGCTTCCTTTTTTTTCCTGTGGTCTGACACTATCCAAAGTTACAAGACTGCTTGCACACATATATTTGCTTTTAAAAAATCAAGATATCCTGTCACCAGGTCCATGGAAGAGATAAGAATTCAGTCTTTTTTTAAAATTAACTTCTCTAACATATTTTGAAAAGAGTTATTGGAAGACTAGAGCTTAGATTTGTCTTGAAATTCTGCTTTGATCAGCCAAATATACTTTATTTGTAGAATGGTTCTCACAAAACTCTCGAAAATTAGGTTTTAGAAACAATCTTCCAAAGATTATTTTACTTTTTTTTGCTCTTGAATTCTACCCTCAACTCTTAGAAGAGCAGAGCAGAAAGTCTTTTCTCCCTGAAAAATCTCATTTCTGACTACATCAGAAATAAGAGATGTTTGGCTTTTTCAAACCTAATGTTCTACTGACTCATACTGCCCACAAAAGCAATGAGATACACAAATACACAGAAATATACAGATAAAATGCCTTACTTTATTTGGTTCAATTTTAATTCATTTTGTGTGGAATTTTAAGCAAAAGTTCAAATTGGTTAATTTTAAAACAACTTTTCTCCTCACAATTAGTGTATTTCACAGTCTTGACTTTGGAGTACATTTTTTTTTTCAATACATCCCTTTCCTGGCTGTGAAGAATTCATTCTTCAAACTATTTAGTAGGTAAATACTCTGTGGCTTAGACCAGCCAAATCATTTTCACTTGTGGATTTGAACTCAGAGGTCAGATTCATCAACAGGATAATGAGACATTTTCTATATTTCAATTTTTAACAATTTTCATATCCATACTCATTAAACT
The DNA here is from genome assembly GCA_013397135.1 of Pachyramphus minor. Taxonomy (NCBI): domain Eukaryota; kingdom Metazoa; phylum Chordata; class Aves; order Passeriformes; family Tyrannidae; genus Pachyramphus; species Pachyramphus minor. Next base: position 19,048 of record VYXB01006898.1, on the reverse strand, counting down.
TTAAAAGATTATAAATAATGGATAGTTCTAGTGATGTCGGTTAAATAAATTCCATAGGAACAGAAAACAAGAACTTCATAACTGGTGAATTGCACTATTGTTTACAAATAAATGTGTTGCCTTAAATAGATAAATCAGATCACTATTATCAAAACTATTAATGATTTATTAGTATTTGCATCATAAAAAATAGAAATACTCATGTTTTGTTAAGAAATGAAAAGTAGTAGTTACTGCTTGTTTTATTAGTCCAGTTTTCTCTCTCTACAGGTAAAATGCAAACTCAATAAATTTCTATTCTTGATTGAAAAATACCTTGCATATTTTTATGTGACCAGAAAATTCCATGCCACACTTCTTTTATTCTTTCATAGTATTCACCTGGCATTCTTGGATTTTGCACATAAATTACTCAAATTTTAAGTTGTTTTTGATAGTTTTTTCTCCATACTCTGTATTTGCGTGTTGTCCACCACATCTATATGGAACGCTGCTACACTCAGGAAAACGAAGATTTATCAGAAATTAGTTACACAAGTAAGTAAATAACTACAGCATGGCTCAGCAGTCATACATTTCAGTTTGCACATTAGAAACTCATACTCGACATTCCCCCCACATGTGTTTATTTGCTTGGTCCAATCTTAACCAGCCTCTGCAGCATGTTACCCTCAGGGGGCAAAGTGTGCCTGACAACTAAGTGGCGCCAATGACCACTGGAGTATGAGTTGCAATAATATTGTATCATGGAAAGTTTTTTTTCTGCCTTTTCAGAAGCTTTGACACTTCTCTCTGCATTACCAAAAGCGGGTACGTACCCAGCGCAGCACATTACCTGTATAAGAACAAAAGCAACACACACCAGCAGTGATGGCATTGCAGAGGGTCCTGAAAGCCGAAACAGTGAGAGATCTACAAGATCTCACAGAAATCCTTGTGGCTTGAGCCTCAAGTGTCCCTGTCCATCCTATGTGATTAATGTGCTGCTAATAGTACCATATATCACACCAATCATAAGAAGAGTCAGCACCTGCATGAGTGCTGCTCAAAAGAAGCAAGTCTCCTACAGATGAACTACTTGTTAATACAAACTCAGTGTCAAAGCATGTGGACTGTAAATGTTGTGTTCTGAGAAACCTCTGCCACCTTGGATTTCACATGGGAATCAACAGCACATCTGGTTTTAGAACTATGCACAGGTCTGTCCTGGCTCATCTCAAGCTCTCCCCCCTTTGCCTTGCTTCCCTGAAATAGTTCTTGCAGACCATTAAAATGCAGAGAGAGTGGACCTTGTGCATACCATAAATACACTTGAGAAGGAAATTACTTTGAAGCCCGATGTTAATCTGTAAGGCAAGCAAAGAAATAAATCAGTTTCAAATCTTGGATGAGATCAAATTAACTTAGTTTAAGCATTCCCAAGACTGCTTAACAGACTAAGAATACAGAAGGAATCCTGTTTAATTAGGCCAAAGAATGGTGCTTAGATCTTTGTATTCACTGTGCCTAAAACAACTTCATCTAATGAAAAATCCCAAAACAAGTTTCACTTATGAGTTACTGATTCAGGTAATAAACGTGTCAATGGAGTATTCCTGACTAGTGGGATGAAGACTCCTGGGCACATTTCCATTTGTGTGAAGCTCCTGGAGTTTCACAAGCCTGAAGAAAAAAAACATTTCTCCATGCTAACTGTCAAGCAGTCAGAGAACAAAGTAATGCCTAGCTGTGTTTTGGGAAGCACCACATCTTCTGGTACCATCTTCATTGTTCCATTTGAGAAACATATATTCAAAAACTTCTGAGATACTTTGACTATTCAGAGGAGAAGATGACCCAGAGTTTGGTGGCCCTGGAACAGTTAGCCTATCACAAGAGGATGGTGAAATAGTCCATGACTTAGCAGTGTATAGTCAAGACTCTTGACAATAGTCTGCTCAGAGCTTTACAAATATTTCAAGATATAAGATCAATTTTGAATATGAAAAAAATCATGCATTAGAAAAGATGTCATAATTATTCAACACATTGACTTGTGGTTCACCTTAAGGGGAAGAGATTCTTGTGTGTGTAACAGAGGGTTGAAGAGGTAACATCTACCATGGATCTTAATCATGGTCCAGCACAGAGGTACTCAAAAATACAAAATCCTGCTCTGACTAGAGCATTTGGATATTTTCACTGTTAGTCAGAGGGCTCACTAAATCTTTTGAAATTAATTATAAACATATTTTGCTGCTGAAACATAACAATACATATTCAATAAATGGCTTGTGTCTTGCGGCATCCTTCACCATCTTCCAGATGCTGGGGAGATCTTCCTTGAAACAAGTGGTCTGTCAAGACTTCCCATTTCAAGAAGATTGCTGGCACATGTGAGATATTATTGGCATACAGCATTACAGTGCCTACAAAGAATTTCAGCCTGCTTCAGCTACTCCAGAGCAGGCATTCTCTCCTGTGAGTCTGCCATGTTGTAAGCAACAAAAGTCCACCTTCTTCAAGAAAAACAAGTTAAAAACAGAGAAAAGGCAAAAAAAAAAAAAAGTAAACAAACACAACTCTCAGGGACCCTGACTGTCAACGAATGTAAGGTGTCTTGGTCAGGCACAGGTCAGTCAGGCAGATGTCAGTCAGGCAGATGTCAGTCAGTCTGGGTACTCAGAGTCAAGGTAAACCAAGGCAGTATATATCTCCAAGATTATACATTGTTACTTCATAGCATAGGCGGCTCCAGAGAAACCACATGTTCTTATGGTCTCCCACAAGCAGTGACAAGAACAGTAAATAACATCATACACATTATCACTGGTAAGCTGACATCAGATGCCTATCACACTCTTGACCTAGCTGCTCCCCAGCATTTACTGCAATGATACCAGCTCCTGGATATTTTATTGTGAGATGAACCATAAGCAATCATTTTGGTAAGAGCTCATCCAAGCCTGGATCTTAATGCCACGTTTCATTTTCTTTGCAATTTAACTGGGCTTTTCAAAGACATAAGATGATCACTGAAGTCATGCTTGCTCCCTCCAGAAAGTAGCAAAAAATGGCTTTTGGATCACTCGACTGAGAAAGCCTCAAGATCATGTATTTCATTTTGCTGGTCTGACTCACTAACTGCAAAGTAAATACAGACTAATGCAGAAAATTGCTATCTAAATAAGTCATTAAAATAAGCCATTAGAAGTACATGTTCTGAGCCAGGTATAATATTTAGTGTAATCGTGTTTGTTTACAAAACATGTCTGTATGGGCTCTTTCCACAGTTGTAATGAGCATCAAAGGGCACTTTCCTGACACAGAGCTCCCACATTTATACTGCAGTCAGCTCTGTGCCCAGCAAGATGTATCTTTGAGCTTTCTCTCAGGGTCCTGTGACCCGGTTTGGGTTCGAGGGTAGCTTCGGGTCCATGGAAACTCCTGTTCTGTGTCTCTGTGAGACCGCTCCTAGGAGTGGGGAGGAAAAACAGGGTGCAATCCCGGGTCAAAGAGAAGTCACACACACAGGGCTGGTGGAAAAGGGCGAACTACTTTATTAGACAAAAGGACAGCTTTTTAAAGGTTCTCTTGTAGAAAGGACTAGAGTCTGGGTGGAATAGGGGTGGTATATGTAAAACTTAGAGGTGGGATAGGGTAAAATACAGAGGAATGGTGAGGAGTAATTCTTCAAGATAACTGGGGGGATTACAATTGGCTAAGGGTAGTGACCTTCTACAGCTGGATCGATTTGCTGTGGTACAGTCCTATTCTCAACTAGCTTTCCAGACAGCCTTTTTACTGTAGCAACTTTCAGGGTTGCAAAACCACTGTCCTAGACAGACTTTCAGTCACTTTCCTTACTTCTGTCCAACTCAGCGCCTTCATCTACAATTTGCTGTTCCTTTCTGCATACAGAAGAGCCTAATTTCTCTAGAAACTGAGATTTTACAGGAATTCACTGATTTAATGAAAAAAAACCTGTTATTTTGGGATTTGAAACTCACTTGAGGACATTAATACCATCACTAAAGGAGTGCTGTTACATATCACGACTTCTGACACATCTTGGAATAGAAAATTCTTATGGGATTTGCCACTGATGAAGAACTTTTAAGGTATATACAATGGTAAGATTTCAGTCTCAGAGCTCTGTAAAGTTTGTCTTTCTAGATAAACAAAGAGCATGAACATTTGAACTTTATATATCTATTTATAATGAAGTGCGGGGGTGAGTAAGCTCACCACACCTGTTTGAGATGCTGCAAAACTCAATTAGAAATTGAACCATTTTCACTGCAAGGGTCATGCACTGATATTCCTCCCTTTTAATTGCTAAAGTCAGTTGTATCATCAAAAGTTTTCACTTTTACAAATGGCTCTGCCTGGAAAACAAAAGGCTCACTCTGTTCTGTTACCAAAGCACTTTCATCACCAAAACCTTCCATTTTGCCAAGTATTCTCATGGTCTTTCAAACTACAATTCAGTTCAGATCCTTGGGTGATGCCTCCAGTTCTCACTTCACTGGATTGGGTCATTACCATTGACTCCTGTGAGTTCTGGCTCATGCTCCTGGTGAACAGTGCTAAAGACATTGGTCAAGACAGACTGTGGGATGGTAACCACAGATATGAGCACTTACGTCACTTCTGCGTAACTAACCCCTCTGTGCACTGTTCACTTTTGTCTGAGAAAGCCAATGAATATGGAGGCATTGATTATGGAGTCAGAATGAAACAATGGAATTTTCCATAATATTCAAGTATATTAAAAATACATTGACAAATCAGTTTAGATTCATGCAACTCATTTCAGGCTGAACTCTTACTGAATTCTGTTCCAGTTTTACAGGAGAAAGAATGGAGAAAGAATGGGAGAACATCTTTAGGTACACATTGATGAGTTTTAAATGTCAACAATTTTGACTGTAGAATTTAATGTAAAATTGAGATAGGCTGATCTATTCTCTGTTATTAAAATCCACAAGACACTGAAAATTCTAGATCCATTAGGTAAAACAGATTGGCCTACACAGTTCCCATTACTGCTGGTGGGAATCTCAATCCCTAAGAGTCTTCAAGCATTCAGAGGAAAGTAAAAACTTTGCCTTGTTTTGCTAGCAAATACAGCATATACTCTCACCATTTAAGAAAGAGATATGTGGCTTTTCGTAAGTGTAAGAGGAGTTAAAATAATATGTAAACTTAGAGATTAAAACAAAAAAGGAAAAGCTATGAAAAAAGAGGAATCTGACAATGGAACTGAGTCAACTACATAGATTAGATAGGGAAAGGAAATTAGAACTAGCACAAAATGCTAACGAGCACAGAACAAACAAATGGATAACAGGAAGGGAATAGAACCAATATAAACCAAGCTGCAAAAGGGTATTTTTCTAGAAGATGCTTTACCTCAACATAATTATTTTTGAAAAATATTGTCAAAATCACTGTGGGACTGCCAAATTAGCCTGGGCTTTCTCAAGGTCTCCCCTCTCTTTTTCCTCCATTGGGAAAGGAAAAAGAAGTTCTATTTGTCTAGTCCTCAAACATCACACTGTAAGGAGACCCTAACCGTACTCATGTGAGATGTCATGCCTTCCCCTGACTTTTGTACTCCTCTCTTCGCAGTTCAAGGTGTTTCCATACTTTATGGTTTTCTCATTCTGCCCAGTCCTGAACACTTTTGAGGCTATCATGGAGAGCAGGTCTATTAACGTCGTAGACCATAGTTCGAAGATGTATTTTTTTAAGAAGTCTTCTATGTTCTGGGTGAGAATGATTTGTTTCCCAGTCACTCCAATGTTGAATAAGACTTTTGGTTCCCTTTGCAGATCTCCAGCCATTGATGTTTTTTCACCAAACAGATCTGCAGAGCACCAGCCTTTATGGAGAGGAGACAGCAGAAATTACAGTTTCCAAACAACCAGAAACAGAAATCCTGATAAACTGCCTCCTCTGAACTCAACCTGAGCTGAAGCTGCAGTCCTCCAGCCAAGCAAAGCTCCTCTTGATGAAGACTAAGGAATCACTGTAATAATACTACTGACTCGAGTTCATGACAGTCACCAGCAAGTTAATATCAGTGTCTATTCTGCTATATCAGAGTATTCAGATAATGTTCTGTTAATGTCTTGTATAAAATTTCAGCTGAAACAAGCATCCTTAAGGCCAATGCTGTGTGACACAGACTGTCATGGGTTTACCAGTCCCCCTGGGCTGAAACAGTCAGGTCCAGGTGGATTTCTGGAGCAAAGCCGATCAAAAGTTTTAGTGACGCCTCTGCTGCTGATGTATTTAAGAAAACAGAAGAGAAGGGGGATGGTGCAGAAGAAATTAAGGAACCATGAAGTAGGAGGGAGGCAGGAGGCTCCCGAAGTGGGGGTTGGGCCCCCTCATGCCCCCAACCCTGGGCTGGGGGCAGGCATGGCACTGAAGCCCCGGGTCGAGACATGTAACAGAGCGGAGAAGAAACTCCAGAGAGAAACTGCCCGGCTGAGACGTACTGCAGAAGAAATTCCAGCCTGGTGGAAAGCAGAGGAGAACATGAGATAACAGACTACTCCAAGGTCAGTTAGCAGGAGAGGAGAGCAGAGGAGTGGGGGAGCTCCCTGCCTCCTCCAGCAGTGGAAAGACTGAAAGCTGAAAACCCCTGCCACCTGTAGAAGTTTAATGATAAACAGGAGATCCTGGGTTCAACTCGCAGTGGTGCCCGCACAGTGCAGAGACCCCCCAGCAGTTCATGAAGGAGCCTGTGCCAGAGCAGATGAATACATATGGAAACTGTGACTCTTGTGAGAAGCCTAAAATGAAGCAGAGTCCTGCTGGAGACCTGTAGCTCACGGAGAGAGAAACCTATGCTGGAGCAAGGGCACCCCTTTCACACCCTACTTTGCCCCCCCCCAGCCACCTATACTGAAACCCAGGGACATTCCCTTGCCCTAAACACCCTTCCAGGACACTATAAGTCTGAAACAAAGTGTTCCTGGACAGTAGCCTCAGGTGAGCCAAAGGAAACCTATCCTTGACAGCAGCCAGGCTCACCACATTCCCACCTGGTTACAACAATACCAGAGCAGGAGCAATCCCNAAATTGGACTGGCAAACCTCTGTGTGCTCCGACATTCCTCCTCTCCACCTCACACCCCCGCAGTCCCAACAAGGGCCTCGCACCNGCCACCACTGCCCTGCCTGCACTCACCCCGGTCAGGGGAACGCTACTACCCACCTGACGCCCTCTCCCCCCCCTCCAAATTGGACTGGCAAACCTCTGTGTGCTCCGACATTCCTCCTCTCCACCTCACACCCCCGCAGTCCCAACAAGGNAGAGATGCTTTTGTAAATGCCTAATATTTTTTTCATAAGATAAGCAAGCTTAATTAGAATTATTATATATATATTATTCTTTAGTCTTTATCTTGCTAGTAATAAAGCTTAATATTATTCCCCTATGTCAAGCCTCTCTTTTGGCTGTATAAAACCTCTCTCAACTTGTAGCAATTGTGTGTGCAGGGAGGTTGAAAAAAATTGGTCCCAAATAAACCCACGACTTTGGGGTAGACCTGACACACATTTGCAACACACTAGAGAAGTAGCAGTCTTTTAGACACAGAATTCACAAATTACTTTTTTTAAGCTATCTGATTAGTAGCTAGATATGTAAACAAGCCATATGCCTAACACATTTGTTCAAAGTTTTTTCTTTTTTTTTTTTCAAATTTCCCCTCCCACCCAAACTCTTTTTCACAGGAGGAACTATTTCTGGAAAGATATCCTCTTCTAGATGCTTCAGACTGATCATTCAGACTGGATTACAACCATATTTCAATACATATATTAACTTTATTATTCAACAATCTTATTGAAAATGTTTTTAACTTCTGTTACTGAGTCCTTTTCTTTGCTATGTATCCTCCTATTAATACCACTCCCTAAAATAAAATTTAGAGGCGAACTTCTCTCTGGTTTAATTTTAGAGGTTTAGTTTTATTCCTAGAACAGATTGTGGTGTAACTTTTTATTGAACATGTTCAGATTCTGTGTCATGTATTTGTTTCTGTATTTTAGTTGTGTTTAATCCAGGTAAGACTGTATATCATATCTTTAAAGGTCCTAACAGCACAAAGGCCCTCAATGGGCTGTTTCCAAAAAATCAAGCTTTTAAAGAGCTTCTAGCCGCTGTTCACATTTTTGGTAGCTAATGTAGCTAAAAAATCTGAGCACAGTCCCACCTGTGCAAACTTTATTAACTGTTAAATGTAGAGAAGAATGGTGAGCATGTAGTCTTAGAACAGCTCCACAAAGAAGACACATACAAAACTCAAAATTTAAAAAATAACTCTGTTTGATTTGTCTTGTAGACCAGAGGCCACATAAGGAAACTTCTTCCATAGTTCTCAAATGATTATCTTAATTTTTTTTTTCATATTCAGCAGGGAATTGTCCTTCAAATTTTCTTTGCTTAAGTGTATATACTGGGAAACTCAATTATTCAATTAAGGCTCTTGAGTTCTAAGACAAAACAAACAAACAAGTTTAGAATTTTGGGAAATGTAATGGACCAGACTTTCTTTTTCCTGTTGACTCTATCAAAAAGATTGCTGATGATGTTGTAAAGCTCAAGCAGTCACCTTATAAGAACATATAAGAATAATAAAAGACCTGCAATCTGACAGGCATATTAGGAAGTTTAAGATGCTTTGAGATCTGAAGATGACGAGACTTCCTCTGCAATCCCATTTCATTGTAATGAAATGAGCACAGGAATGAGAATCCAGAATAACTGAATTCTAGTTCAATTTCTACTCCCCATATGTTTGAAATGTACCTCATGCTTATGCAGCACAACATTTACATACTTAATTTTTAAAAACTACAGCATTCTCCCAAAGATTTATTCTTGTGTGTTGCTCATATGTATATGTAAAATTTGCTTCTCCTTTAACAAAGATTGTTAGAATTACAGCACTTGACATAACGGTGAAAGATACTCTGTGTACACAAACCCAGTTGGTACTGTTAGAAAATAATGTTATTATAGGTCAAAGCTTGTGTTTTATTTTTATCTGATTGCTATGCTACAAGGATGATAATGGAAAAAAACAAGCGATTGTGGGAAAAAAATGTTTTCAGGAACTGCTTACTCCTGCAGCCTTCTGTGTTCACTGACATATTTTTAGCCATATTTTGTCTCCATCGTAGCCAAAATTAGTTTATGACAGTTCAACCATTTCTTTAGGAGAAGATCACAATGTTTAACAAGACTTATTATTCTCTGCCCATTCATTTTGCAAAGAGAAGATTACTGCAGGATTTGGGAACTTCTATTTCAAGAAATCATTTAGCCCTATCTGAATAGTTAATAGTAAATATACAAGCCAAAGCTTAGGAATCAGAATTAACTGTTTATTCTGAAGGACAAAGAAGGATATAGATCTAGTGACAAGGCAACTGTTTGACTCAACTAGAGACCTTCTGTGCAGCTTTTTGTTGTGTTTAGCTTGGGCTGGTTCTTGCCCAAAAGGGCATTTACCAGGTTTGAAAAACTGCAGCCAGTTCAAAGTCATCATGATGGCACAACACTGATGACCACAAAGACAGTTAGAAAGAGCTTAAACAGTGGCAGCATTTTCACAGTGACACGGTCTTCCAGTGGATTCATTTGATGCACTGGTAACAGAATCTGGTACAAAAGGAATATTTAGGGGGAAAAAGGCCTCTGTGGTAACTCTGGGCTTTGTTTCAGCCTGTAACTAACTCCAGTTACAGGAAGTATACAGTGCAAGATCAAAGTAAGAGACACTAAGTGAGCCTGTTGAAATGAAGTGTTACAGGCATATGTTCCTAATCTCACAGCTCCATCGACTGGGTGCTGTAACAGCTGGGATATAAGAAAAACGTTTTAGGCAGATTCAGCAGAAGAGCCTGTACTTCATTTGGCTGGCTCAGAGCTTACATTTCGCTAAAGGACTGCAGCAGCTCGATGGAGGGATTTTTTTTTCCTGCAGCACATGAGCTACAAGGAGTTTATTCCTGCTTTTACACAAACCAGCATAAACCTCATCGGGTAGCAAGTAGCCATTGTGACCCTGAAGTCACTGGTCTTGGGATGTGCATCTTGCTCCCTACTCCCAGAATCAAAAGCAGCATGACCAGGGGCTGCAGGATACAGGTCCTACACTGCCCTCCCAGTCTCTCAAAGTAGGAATGAGGTCTATTCTTGCACCAGAGTTGCCTCAACACTATCCTCTGCTTCTCTGCTTTTGCTCAAGAGTAGGTGACAGTCTGAACACACAATAATGAGTGTGATGTGCTGCAGACTGCACAGCCAGCGCTGCTGCTGGTGAAGTCACAACAAATTAGGGTGATTTGTGCAACAAATGTGTTTGCCAGCTAGTTTCTTTCACCATCAGGAGTGGCATAACCAAATGGGTGAACCTGGGAGCTGGGAGAAGAAATATTCTACTAATTCAGTCACTGATCTCCCACATGCCCTACAGCAAAGGGAACTTCTCCCTCTGCCTTTTTGACTTCAGGTCTGCCCCATGGGCAGAGGGAAATCGTCTTATACAGGGATCATCACCAGCCTTGGCTTACTGACACGCAGTGTTTGTACTGGTTTTGCCAGTTTTTAGGAGCTGAATTTAATTAGTATTACATTTTTCTCCAGAGGTAATTCTGTAGTTTGCATAAAGATCTGTTTTGTTAGGATATCCTATAGTAGATATTATCCATATCACACCTGATGTAAATATATCTGAGAAGCCCTCAGACACTACTCCAATATAGCTAATTATTACAATTTCTGTCACTGTTATTCCTCTTATTAATAGCAGTTACTATAGTGTATATTTGGATTTTTTAAAAAAATATAGTTTTGTGCATGTGTATGTCTATATCTACATGCTTGCATTGATAGTTCTGTCCAGACTTTCTTATCTTGGAAATGCACTGCAGTGGCAGGAAGGATTTTGAAGTACAAACGCCTTCACTTGAAGTGGTTAATTTCTGTACAGTATGAAATCCTCAGTGTTAGAAGCCATACTACTTATTGGGGTTTTAATATAAACTTACAGGTGAACACGAAGAATAGATAAGACAGAAATTGTAGAAGCAAATGCAGTCCAGATATTTAGAAGATCAGAGAGTAGCTCATGCTGAGTTGTAATATCTTTTTGACTTTTGTGGATCCTCCAGACTATTATATGACAGCTTAGCTTCTCACCAAGTAATATTAATCTCATCTTAATCAAGGTATATTAGTTTTCAGCTTAAGACTGAAGAGAACTATTTAACAATATAGCTTTTTGAAAAGTGGTTGAGTAATTCTCTGGCATGGGTGGGAAGGGTGAATCTTATGTATAAGAATTAGTATGTTTTCTACAAGCAAGGAGTATTTTTTACCCCCACATCCAACCTTGCCTGGCTGCCTGAAATTAAAATCTAATCACAGAGACTGAGCAGATTTACTTTCCAGGTGGAGTGATTTGTAACATGTAAATTTGAGGAAAGTTTAATTTAAAGGAAGCCCAAGTCCCAGTTTAAAAACTATTCTGTTACCATAGCTCCATGTGACTAGCACTGTTATTTCTCCTTTATGCCTCTTGGTTCAGCCTTATACTGTACAGTGATTTGGCAGTATTGTACCCACAGCAATGCCAAGAAATCAGCAACATTTACTTCTTGATTTCTGAAGTGAATCTATATTTAGTGGATTTTTCTTGAAAGAAACCTGACCAATTTTTATGTGACTAAAAGTAATAGCAACGGGCGTTGTACATAAACCTTTTGTACCTACAAAACTCAGTAACTCCCAAGTCAGAGGAGAGCTCATTTGTATATGGTTATGAAGCAGGTTTTATATATTTTCTTACAGACTTTTGTAATATTAACATACAAGGTGTTAGCCTTAGCCCTTAGGTAATGTAGTTACCATAGAAAACAAAGGAGTTTTTTCCTTGCATGTAGATGCAAAAAGGCAGGTTGCAGTCACAGGGCTATCAAAACACTATCTAAGTTTCCCAGTATGAACATACCAACTATTTCAGCCTTTGAAGGGGCTTTGCTTCCTAAAATCAATGGTATTTTACATTCCTCAGTGTGATTTACTTTTGAATCTTGTAAACAGAGGCTGACAGTTTTTGCCAAAGTGTAATGAGCTCTTACCAGTGATTTCCTGTTTTCATAACTGATATCAAAAACACAGGGCAAGTTAATACAATATTATACAATTTAATGCAAAAATAGTATTCTGCAGCCCACTTTTTAAAAAGTCAACTTGCAAACAGTATGTTTTCTATCTAAATATTCTTTTAAAGTCTCTGTCATCAATTGTAAATTTTTTTGCCTTTTATTCTTGTTACCTTTAGCAGTGTCAAGTATTTTCCAAAGCATAATGGCTTTAAATGAATTTATTTTTACACCAATACAAAATGTCTATTTTATCTCAAAAATAAATCAAAGAAACATACATCAAAAACTACAGACATATGAAATAGTGAGTTTTCCCTTGTGGTAGGACAGGGTGTATTTGAAGTCACCTACGTCCTGAGAGGATGTTTATAGGTGTAGACAACACACACTGTTAACTTAATCTCTGTTTACAAACTGCCAGTTGAAAGGGCAGAGTCTGTTCATTCTGCTTCATGTCTAATGACAACTCGAAACTTTCTGTTAATAGTATCTATCAGTGATGAGGGCAATGCGGGAAGTCATGAAAAGCTGTTGGCAAAGTAGACCAAAACATTCTAGCCGAGAGCCTTAAAGGTTATCATCCAGGTGCATGATTTTTAGACTTTGGAGCAGCAGAGTAGGTTGTCCTTGAGGAAAAAAAAGTTGTAAATTACAAAATGCTCCCAAAGCATGCTGGCACAGCAGTTTGGGAGCTTATTCAAGACCACGTAGATACCTATGCAGTAGAGATATTCAATAAAGCTATTAGCTATGTACCTTGATATCAATTCTCAACACTTTCAATCCTCAACACTTTTTATACAAGCCAGTAATGAGGGACAGAGAAAAACTTTCCAAGTTGATTACTTTGGTTTCCTTGACTTTATAGGAAAGACCTATTGAGTTTTCTGTTCCAGGACACTGCTTCTTGACAAAGGTAACGGTAAATCATCAATAAACACCCTAAATGATAGTGGCAGGCATAATCATGAAGGCAATTCATAGAAAAAATGTACTGAAGTAATGCACCAACAACCCCAAAACAAATGCCTTATCCCCATTCTAGCAGATACTGACCTTCATTTTTCATGCTGTCTTTAGAATCCCTCTAAAAGTGTCTGCGTTCAGTCAGATCTAGACATTTTAACACAACACTTAAAGGTTGAAACTGTGGTAAATAAAGTGTTTGGTACACTGAATGGGCTGCTTTAAATGTACATAGATATGCTGATCCCTTTCCTCAAAATATCAAGATTGATGACTAATGAATCAAGATACTATTTCTCAAGGTACATAATTTGTGACCACATTATCACTGAAATAACACTGGTTTTAGGAGTCCTTGAGCCTGAATTCATGAAGCAGTTAGAGTATTAAGATTTAAAAAATGAAACAAAAAAGGAAAAATTAAAAAAAAAAAAGGGAAAGAAAAGAATCCCTGAATAACTGAATTCATGAAATTTTTTAAATTGCTGTTTTTCATTAAAAAGTGGTCCTGCCCATGACTCTAAGGTATGGACAGTCCTGGATGAAGACAACCCGTGCAGAAGAGAAAGCAGGTGCTGGAAAGCTGTTTTGGAGAGCTCATGTCCATTGAGGAGGGCACAGTTTGAGCATGAGCCACAGGAAGTCAGGGATGAGCAGAGAGATCCAGGGCCATAAAGGGATGCCAGATTGCCCCCTGTTTGTCATGTGAATATTGTTCTGTTTAGCTCAAGCTGGTGTGCATTCTGAATACTTATGGTAGTCATTTAAGTGGAAGCAACATTACCTATTTCACTGGAATCATTTTAGCAGAAATTCACGTTATAAAGAAAAGTGTAAAGCTAGCAGCTGTCTCAGTTTGTTGGATCAGAGGCAGAGATAGTCAGCTCTCCCCACATCAGCTAGCTTCAAAGTTACCCTCGTTCTTGTGTATGAGTGGGGAGAGATATTTACTTTCCCATCATCTCTTTGTAAAAGTTGAAAAACAGAGCACATGTGGCATGCATCCCTGGGTCACAAAACCAGCAGCCCACTTTGAGCAAAAAATTATTTGACCATGTAGACACAGCCCTAATACATTGTATTTAATTCCAGGGCTTCAAATCAAATAATAAACCAAAATTATTATTGTTATTATTATTATCATTGTTATTATCATAATTATTATTCTTGCCAATTATCACAAGAATAATTTCAGAATAAAAAATTACCTTTTATAGATTGCAGCTGACAAACAGAATAAAGGGGGAAACAGAGTTATAGGAAGATTTCTATGGCATAAAAAAATTTTGCATGCCACATAGGATGCAAGATCTTAACTATACTTGAAAATATTATATGTTGAAGGCTATATGACACATGGTTGATATGTCATCTAAGTCATCTGAGATCAATGGTCTCCTTTGACGCAAGCTTAGAAGTATATCTCCTCATACATTTCTAAATATTAAAAAGTATAAAAGTAATTTTAAAAGAATCTCATCCTGTGAGTAACCATTAGACTTTTGTCTCTGGTTTATGAGGTGTCATTGTATGTTTCAAAGTTACCAGCCACTGTTGCAGTTGAACATACACAGTTCTATATGTCAGCTAGGAAATTAGAGATCACTGTTGTGAGATTATTTAAATCAGGCCAATTACAATCTTTAAACATTACACATCACTCCACTGATCTTGGTGTTTTTCTATGGCTAAGGACAACGTAGCTGGTCATGACATTTCTTTGATGGGAGAAGTCAGAAGTAAAGCAGGATTCTTGCTTTCTTCTCCATGCTTCCTCATTCATTAATGACAAGGGGTTTGGGGATTTTCTTCTTTATACCCCTGAGAAAAAAATCGAGGGTTCCTTTTATTTGCCCTTGACATCTTCTTTTCAGGATGAGGACTTTTTCTAGCTTCACTTATTCTGCCAGACTATTAAGCAGAATTACCTTTCATACCTGTTTTGTTAGAGTATTTTGGCTTTTCCAATAATTTTAGCTGCCTGCTTGTTACTCTCTTGAAGATTTCAGTTTTTGCACAGCATTACCTATTTTCCACAATTCTCAGTTTGCTTCTTTGCCGTTGTGGCTCTTGTTGTATAATTAAGGCAAACCGTTTTGTTCAGTGTTGTTGGTGGTGTTAACGCTGCTACAAAATGCAGATAAATTCACTGGTTACATTATTGTAGAATGATTATTTCTGGTTTCCAATTCAAGAAAATAGTAATTTTGTTAGGATTAGTCATCTACTTTCTTGGTGCATCAGGCCTCTGCTTGGTCTATAGTGACAGACACAGTCCTGTTCAAAGCACGATAAGGAGAAAGAGCTATCACCCCACCTGCAAAGTGTAACACAGAACTGACAAATTGGCAGTGCTAACAGGGTGGGTTATGCTATTTCAGATGTCATTTCACACCCTTTGTATATCACCTTCTCACTTCATCCTTGTTTTCATTACCTTGTGGTGCCATTCAGCTACTTGAGCCAAGATCAAAGGCTTGTTCTGCTGAGTACCAACAGGCACATAAAGAAACATCTCTGCTTCAAGAATTCAAATTAAACAGATGCAATGATTCTATAGCTCAGTGACATCACAAAGATGCCATTTGATTTTCGCAGCATCAGCCAAGAAGGCCCCTGTAGACCTGAAAATTAACCCAGTGCTTCCAGGTCTAAAGAACAGTAACTGTCTCTATACAGTTATATTTCTATATGTCTATATAGATATATACATATATATATACACACATACATATTCTGCATTTTGAAAGCAAGCCTGAGTGCGTATCTGGGTAAAAAAAATGAAGGTGTCCTGTACTGTACAGGAAGAACTGCCTTCAGGTTTTGTTACGGAAACTCTGATTTTCCCACTCCTTGTTATGGATCTCTCTATATTTCCCTGCTCTGTGAGTGGACAGATGTTTACAGTTAGCTACTCCCATGAATCCCAGCTGCACACAGAGTGTTATTACCCAACACTGTGGAGTTAGGGGCAGGTGCAATTGATAGGTAGCCGAAGGCCTCAGCGGAAGCAGACATTCTCAGTTCAGCTACAGGAACCTCTGCAGAGACCACAAATGCTCAAAACTGCTCTCTAAAACCAGACCATCAAGACTGTGTCACTGTAGTCCAGAGGACCAACTTATTTTGGAATGCAAGTTTTAGGTTAATAGTTATTTATATATTTGCTTCTTATCCTTAGAGATATATCAAAGTCCAATTCACCTCCTTATTTGTTGGGATATCATAATTACATTATGCAATGTTAGATGAAACAAATTCACACTGCCAAGTACTATAACTAAGACTGTGCTGACCAGTTTGTTTTTAAAATCTTCTCTTCAGTCTTGAGTTTCTGAAAAATTTATCTTGTCTAGTAAACTATATGACGTAGATCCATGTCAGCAGATGGGAATAATTACTCTGAGTATAATTAATGCAATCTGAAGGGCTTCAATAGTCATGCAGTTATTATGTAACTGCACATTAATTAAATGATCAAGTAACTACTCAGTAATTTCATGGTGATTTGTGCTACATAAGATATTTGCCTTGCACAAACAAACAATGCTGTCATACAATTCAGAACGGATGTGAATATTTGCATGTCGATACTAAAAGTTATGCTAGATTTTTATGATGGCTTGCTCCTGAAATGGTGACTTCTTCTGAGCATATCTTTTGTAAGCATGAAAATTAAGAGGCATGTCTATTTTTAATGAAAGCATATATCCATATATACATAAGCACTTTCATGGGCAGAGATTGAATTATGTTATATTTAAGACTTGAAAATGTTAACCACATGAAGCATAATGATGCATGTCTGTGCCCTAAATTCAGAACCCTGGCCTTGGAGAAGGTTCTTCACAAACCTGATTTGTACATGGGGTGGAGTACATGGGCCAACTTGTGTTTTAGTGCTCATGACTGCAAATCCCATGCTGTGAGCTCATTTGAAGCCACAAAGTACATGAATATTTGAAAGCAAATCTTGGAAGTTCAGTGCCATACACTGTGGAAAGTCAGACAGCCATATTAAAATATCTAACAGTCTGAAAGATGAGAGTTTAAATGAGCCGTGACTGAATTTCATCTTTTGCAGACCAGATTGGGGCACTCTATTACAAATTCGTAGTTGGAGAGTGGTGTCTATTTTGGTGTGCGGCAGTAGTTCTTGCTGGGGGGTTTTTACATACATATTATAGCATATTATCAAGTGAAATCTAAAGACCCAGAAGCACACCGACTACCTCTTCTTTATAATCCACATCTGAAAGAAGGAATTATGAACCAAAGAAGGTGAAAAAAAAAATGAACAAAAAATCTGGGAGTATTGGAAAATGGGAAAAAAAACCAACTTTGCTATGACAGTAGCATCAAATTAATATTTCATTGATCTTTGATTGATTACTTACCTTTTCTAAATGAAGGCAGTGTACATAGCATCTATTTTTTCATTCCATTCAGGGACAAAGGTCACCATCTGTTATTTAGCTGTTCCTTTTTTTACACTAGTTGTAGGATTTTTTTTCAATTTTATGTTATATTCTTCAATATGTTTCACAAAATCCTTTACATACAGAATATGTGAATTAAAAAAAACATCTTAAAAAAACAAACTTTAGTTGTTCAGGGAATAAAATGATAGGTTCAGGGAATAAAACCATAGGTTCAAGGAATAAAACCATAGTTTGGAGGGGGGGTTGTGAATTAAGTTATTTCCAGTGTAACAGATCCTTATGCACTGGAGATATGTTCCTCCCCCTGTGGACCAGTGGACTTGAGTACAGTCAACGACATCACAAGCAACAACTATCCAACTTTTTTTCTGTCATAAAAATATTAATGGATTGCATTTTCTTACATAACAATGTAAACTACTAGCAATGAATTTGTATTGGGTCTGGCTGAGCTGGAGTTCATTTTCTGCAGTAGCCCTCACAGTGCTGTACTTTGTGTTGGTAGCCAGAAGGGTGTTGATAACACACTGGTGTTTTGGCTTCTGCTGAGCACAGCGTCAGCACTGTAACATTCCTTCCTCTGTTGAGGGCAAGATCCTGTGAGGGGACACAGGTAGGCCAGCTGGCCCAAACTGGCCAAAGGGATATTCTGTACCATATGAAATCAGCTCAGATATAAAAGCTGAGGCAGGAAGCAGGAAGGTGGACATTCATTGTCTCTGATGGCTGCCTGCTAAGGAACCATTACATAGGGTGGAGCCCTGCTGCTCAGGAGTGGCCGGACATTGCTGCTGATGGGAAGTAGAGAATAAGCCCTGCTATCTTTTGCTTCACTTTTGCACATGCAAGCATTTGCTTTGCTTTCACCTCAAATAAACCACCTTATCCCAAGCCGTGAGTTGTTTTTTTCCACCTTATTCTCTCCCCTGTCCAGCTGGGTGGGTACCTGGCTTCCAGCCAAGGTCAACCCACCACAGAAATGTAAGGCTATTTCAAAGAGGCATTGCTATCTTCCTAAATGTCCTAATCCTAACTCTGTTATTTTCACACTTCATTCCCTCAAGTGGCAAACATCTAACTTTTCCTCCCTGGTGATTCACTTGTTCTAAATATGTCAGTGGCAGTTCCCCCATAGTAATACACATTGAAAACCTCTCAATAACCCCAGCTTTCCATTGGGATCTCTCATGAAGCTCAGGCCTGAATCCATGACCAAACCATAACCCCTATTCCTTCTGATCAAGCAAGGTTAACTTAAGGAACATGCACACTACAGTTAAGCAAATGGAAGGAGAGAGAAAGGGAGGGGAGAGGCGGGGAGGGGAGGCGACCTCACTCAACACAGATATCTTGTTCTAGAGGAAAGTTTCTAATAAAGTCAGATCTGCTGTCTGTCCCAGTGAAGGAATTAGTAAAGAATATTTCTTTACATCCTACAGGAAAAGTAGAATCATAGAATCAATTGG
>VYXB01006897.1:363562-385665 GCA_013397135.1 Pachyramphus minor | reverse complement strand
AAAGGAGCCGGCCCGGGCCAACCAAGCACAGTTGTTCCCAAGGCCAGACGGAAATCCCGCCCAGAGGGCGGGAGCTCAGGCTGGCTAAATCAAACACACATGCGCAGATGGTAAGTCACCTGTAGCAGAAAATAATGCCGTGCTGCTCTTTGCTTTACAGCCGCAAACTCCTGAAATGGAGGAAATAACGGTGGACACAATCCTGGCCCCATGGCTAATCCTGCTGGTCATCCTTGCCGCGGTGCTGACAATGAGTTTCCTCATGCTTCTACCCCCTGCCGCCGTGGTGGTCTGGAGGATGAAGCGTGCGCCGCAGATCTCGCTGCACGGCTCGGTGTGAGCCAGCCCTGGGGACAGCTCTAACACCGCCGATCCCTGCAGAGGATGGTTCGGAATGATCACATCTCTCAGGATCACTCTTTCTAGCTAAGATCCACCCAAAAGCAGTGGATTTACCAGTGTATTGCTTCTTAGTTCCTGTGAGTAGAGAATGTGTGTAATTTTATGGTCTACAGTTCTCAGCACTTTGCCTTTCATTTTTTGGCTGTATTTTAATTACTGTTATTGGCTCAGCTCCTAGACTGAGTTCTTTTCTGTTATAATGGCCTGAAAGAGAAGCAAGCATAATGCACCATTGTATTCCCTTAATTAATATCAGGAAAGCCTCCATTTTTATAGTTACACTGTAAATATTACCAAAGCCTTCTAGCTGAGATGACTGACAGTTATGCAAGTGGACTTCTCAAAAGCATACAGGATACTCTGGGGGTGTAGTAATTCTGTCTGGCTGCATTGTAGAACCTAAAAAAATAAATAATCAGAGAATGGTGCAATAAATAAGCATCTAGTTCTTCTTTTGTCTGATCTGAAAAGTTACCTCAAATGTTCTTAACGTCCTTCTATGTGAATTTTCTTCTCTCTGCAACATCCAAGTGCCAGAACACAAAGCCCCTCCATCCTGGAGCAGGAGCCTGAGGGATGGCCCAATGCTCAGACATGCCCAGCCAGAGGCCAACACAAAGTTAATGCAAACATACAGCAACTGTTTGCCTGAAGTAAATTATGCAAAGTTACTCTGGGAAATAATGTTATTCAGTTTACTTTAGTTTTTAGGTGTCTCATAGAGGCTTATTGGATCAATTTCCCTTTCTGGTATGTAAATAATAACTCGGATGGTGGGCATAGAAAAAAAATGTTTCTTTGCAATTTTTTGAAAACAAACAAACAAATAATAACAAAAACCCAGCAACCCAATCTCCAGCTTAATATCAAATTTGTGACACATCACATTAAAGCTTTCCAGCCTAATTCGTCCACATAATTGAGAGAAAAAAGGTTTTCTAACATCAACAGAAAAATTATACTGCAAAGTGCACCAGATATTTTAGTTGAGCATCACTTGTTAATGAATTGGCTGAAAAGACTCACACCCATTATAATTTCATTTGATGGAGACCATTTGTTTGACAGAAATAAACAAACCCACCAGTGACTCAAAAGCCATTGCTTTTCTTTAAGACTACAGCACTTTTATCTCCAACACAATAACTTAAGTTACTGCTGTGTGGCTTAGAAGCAGCCAAACAGCCAAATCATCCCTTTGCTGGTGTAATTGTCTGCTCTATTCGTTGTCATATGACTGTCTGCTTCTAGGCCCAAAAGCAGCTGATGTTTTCTTTTCCTTGTAATGACTGGATTTTGAGTCTGAAATATAAACATGTAAAAATATATATATGTATATATGAATCATTTATGCCATTAATGATGTAAAGGTCAATTATACATCATGTACCACAAAATGAAGCTGTCTGTGTCTGCAAGACTGACAGGAATAGGAAAGAGGTAAAGAAGGGAAAAGGAAACACAAACAGATGAGCTGTCTGTCTTCAGATCTACAGCTTCAGTGTTTGCTCAACAGAAGAAAATTAAAATATAACTCCAAGCACAGATTCCACTGCAAACCAAGGAATAACTAAGCTGCTTGCTTACATTTCATAATAATTCACAGGCACATCTGTTTGGCAGCTACAGCTCCACAAATAAACTGGATTACCAGGGCTAAGTTGTCTTTGGTCTTCACTTGCCCCGAGTGCCAGGTGTACAACAGGCAGGTTTTCTGCTGGTGTTCTAAACCCCAGTCAAGCAGGCACATGAATAAAGAATTACATCCCTACAGCCAGTAACTGTTATGACTATCATTGTTTTAATGTTCATCAGAGCAACAGTAGTGATTAACTGGCAACTATAAAAACAAGTAGAAGTGTGGTCCTTTCTCATCAAAGATGACCCCTGACAGATAATGATTTCTGATAACAATTAGTGTATTTAACTAATGACTGCATCGATTAAACAACTGTAATCCTTATTTACTTCCAGCTAGATAAATTTAAGCCATAAAAGTGCACTTCTTTCTTTGAAACACTTCTACCATGAGATCTGTGATTAGATTTAGCCTATATCTCTGTATGCCAAAGCCAAGGTCATATTATGACCATGCTCTCTAGTCCTTTAACTAAATAAAAGCTGTATGCTTACATGTCTTAGAAATTATTTCAATGCTCTGCTTCTCTTGTCAAAATGCCCATGTCTGACTGCAGGCAGCTGGGTGGTCTGTGGCACAAGCTTTTTGGTGCTAGTAACCACAGATGATACAATCAGCCTCTTCATCCCGTTTGGAGCCGTCGATGCCTTGCTCAGCAAGTTCTTTGAGGAAGATGTTTAGTTGCTCTCTCTGAGTTTCAGGGAAGGCTAGTGTGTGCAGACAGGTGCTGTTGCTGGGGAAATAGGCAGATTTAGCTCCACTGATGGCCATCTCAGAAGCTGGAAAGATAAAAGACAAAAAAATAAAAACAATAATAATTTTTAAAAAGGCAGCTGAATTACTTAGCTTAGACTTGTCCTGATCTTCAAACAAGTGCTTGAATTCCCATTTTCTAAACTAGTCTTCAACTTGGAATAAAAGATGATTGCTTTTGGAAAGCCTTAGGAAACAACTGCTCTAGCAACAAGGCACTGTCAACAGCAAAATATTTTTCCACTAACCATAGGAGAGATAGGGTAGCCCATTTGTGTATCTATATGCACATTTATTTTTAAATTAAGGCAATAACAACAGAGTCAGACAGCCAGGGTCACAGATTGCTCAATGCACACAGTGGGAGCAGTCTTAAAACCCTTGGGCTGCTACATGAAGATGCTGGCTGGGGACCAGCTGCTGGGGTTTATTTAATGTACGCACAGGGAATAGTGCAGGTGTTGGCCAATTTTATTGAGATTCTTCAAGTACTGCTGCAAGATAAACAGTTCTACTGCTGTCTGTCCATTGGATCACACAGCCCTTGTGCAACAGGGGGTTTGTGTTAAGGCAATACCCATTTCCTGTTAAATGAAAAAGGTGCACCTTCCCACAAACATTGCATATGTGTCATATTTGCTACCCCAAGCTGAAATGGAAGTGCCCAGGCCTTTATGATAGCTTTACAGCTAATCTGATTTCTCATTCAGCAATTTGCCAGCCCAGAGCTAGCTCTTAAAATGTCACACATGCCAAGAAAGAAAACCTTTTCTTTCCTCCTTTTTTTTTAAGCAAAAGAAACAGACAGAGCCTCTCGTCCTCATGAACAGATATGTCCAGAAATACTCACGGTTGCAAACAGCCAGTGCCTTTCCCCCAATGAGCTGTGTGGTCCAGGAAAACCCAGTGGCATTACCACATACTTCATAGAGTCTGCTGCTTCTGAGGAACTGAAAGTCGTAACCCTTGGGAAGCAATGATGGGAAGCAAATAAACAAAGAGTGTCTTAGGATATGTCATGGCAACTGTAAGATGAAGAAACATTCAGCCAGTGAAGATCAATACAAACACTACAACCTCTCCCTCTAAGGAATACAAAAAGGTATAGCAAGGAATAACATTACACAATAAACAGCTGTAAATCAATGCATGGATGCAGCAATATAGCAGCAGTAAGCCATGAATGTTACCTTGTTGCACATGGGTTTGCAGTACTGAGCACTGTCGATGGTGACACAGACCAGCCCACCGTTTCTCGGGGCCAGTGGGAGGGGGCACGGAGGTAGCTGCTTGCAAACTTTTGAGTGGATTAAAAAAAAAAAAAAAACAACAAAAAAACAAAAGAACCCACACAACAACAGAAAACAAACCAACAAACAAAAAAAAGGCAAGAAAACGATGCATCAGAGCCAAAGTGATTATAAAAGTCTCCCCTTCCCAAGCAAACTCATTGATCTGGGTATGGTTGATACCTGCCCCCACTAGCTGACTTTGTCAAAGTAAGCATTTTCACTTGTTTGAAGACTTTTTTTTCCCTTTTTATTTTTTTTGGCAACACCCAATTTTCCCATCACTTTCCTACCACAACAGTGTCAGCCCCAGTTAATACTTTAGAGGTGGCTCAAAGGGGCATTTACGTTCACAGCACTGACATTCAGTACTATGATGGCCAAAACTATCCAACTATTTCTTGGAAAAATATGACTGGTATGCTGGAGCCAAGACACCAAGGAGGCTCTGGCTGGAGGGCAGAGAAGGCCCTGCTGCCCCTGTGACTCTCCACTGCTGCTCAGCACCAGTGCCTGAGCTGCAGGAACAGAGGGACTGCTCATGTTTGTGCTGCTGTGCCTCCCCAACCCCTGCCAGCACCCATCCTTTCTGTTGCTTATTTCCGCCAAAGAAATGCAGACATTTAGTTTACTATGACTGCAGGGAGAAAAAAATTTTCTTAGTGCTTCTCCACTGCCACTTAACACCCAGCAAAAGGGAGTGTTGGCTCAGGGGGGGACTCACATTTCCCTTGAACAGGGCGCAGAAGATCAAGTGTTTCTTGCAGTATCCAGACAAGGGAATTGATTGAAGCTTTCTCACCCTTGGCAATCATTTCAGGAAGGCATTTTGAATATTTCTATGGAGATAAAGGAGAAAAAGCCTAA
This sequence comes from Pachyramphus minor, assembly GCA_013397135.1. NCBI lineage: Eukaryota > Metazoa > Chordata > Aves > Passeriformes > Tyrannidae > Pachyramphus > Pachyramphus minor. The sequence continues at coordinate 380,715 of VYXB01006897.1, read as the reverse complement.
GTTGAAGAGGAAAAACCTTGGAGTTTTGGAGTTAATTAATTAAAGTGATCACATAATTTTCCTTTTCTTTGTTTTTCTTAATGCATGACAAGAACCTTCTGAAAATTGTATAGCTTTAAGTAATACTAATTTCCCCACAATGTTTTGGAAGAAATCTGTTAGTTTCTTTTCAAAAAATATAGATAGCCTTTTCCATCATATTGAGCTCAAGAAGAGGACTGGTATGGGTTTGGTGGTTTTCTTCCTATACATGAAAAGGTGCCTTTGTAAACAACTGTATGTACCTTATTTCTATATTTGTTATGCTTATCTTCTGAATGACCAAATGCTTGTGTGTGTAAAAAAAAACAAACCAAACCTATTTGTGAATGTGTGTGAACAAAGAAGTTAAAGAATTCTTAGCTAGCTATTGTTATTTATATAGCTATACTGTTTATGTTAAAGCCACTTTATATATCCAGAGCAAAGCAAAACTGGAAAATAAATCCACAAGGACAATTTTTGGTCTAGCAGTAGCAGGACCAAAGACAAGGCAAGGCAAAGACAAGCAAGGCAAATGACACTGCTGTTTTTCTGCTCCCGCGTGTCCTCCCCTCCCACCCCAGCACATACTTTGCACGTTGCCAAAGCAGTACTTGAGTCGTGCTTGCCCAGCCAGCGCAGGCACAGGCGGCAGGAGCCCACCAGCACAGGAGGGGGGCTGCAGAGCAAGCCCTGGGGTGGCCAGTGCAGCCAAGCTCTTACCTCAAGACTCTCATGCACATCATCTATGGTCGCACTTTTGCATTCACTTGGACTTGCCAAAGCTCCGATTTCAGTAAAATCTAAAAGACAAGCAGAAGCAGGTACTTAGCAATGTAATAATCCTTCCTGAGACATCAACAAACTCCAAATACCACATCATAGTGTTTGCTTAGAGGAATTGTGCCACTACCCTGCAGTCCTAGTCCTGCTTTGTATATCTGAGGTGATCAGGGCTCAAATATGAATAAGCTGTAAAAATATTGATTTATCTGAAGCAGTTAACAATGTGAACAACATTTGTGGCCACTTGGGGCTGGGTACCCAAGCAGGGTCCTTCATTTCTGTAAGACAGCCACTAAAAATTATTATTAATAATATTTATAATATTAATTTATAATTTCTAATACTAATCATTAATAATACTAATAATTGTTAATCATATTCAAGAATGGCAATATCTTACCTGCAAGAAGCAGTGGTGAACTTAGGAAAACCAGTGTTTTCCACAGTGGAAAGGAGCAGAACAACATTTTTTTCTACAGGAGACCAGGGGCTAATTATTTGTTGCTTGTGGTGCCCAGGAGCGAAAGCACTGGAGTCAGGCACAAAGCTGTGTGTCTGTGGGTCTCTGGTTGTTTACAGTGGGTTTGGCTCTGAGGCAGAGCTGTGATAAGGGATTAGGGGGATGAACATATTGCACCACTTGCCAGGAAGCCCATGGGTAGTTTGCCAGCATGGTTTAGAGAGGACAAGGGGCATTCTCGTTAGGGTACTGAGGCGGATCAGCTTCTCTGCTGCTGCCAACTCCACTGGGAAATTTTCAGATTAACCGGTTTACTGTAAACATGTTTTGTGTATGCACATTCTTGTGTGCTCTTGTTCTCTATCTACCTTCCCATCTGTCTGTGTTTCTCTGTCTCTCACACACACATTCTTATAGAAGACATAAGAATGCCTTACCTACAGGGCTCCACCTCATATCTTAAGATCCAAGAGAAAGCTCAGAACATCAAATGACAACTGATTTGGACCCAGAAGATATAACCTGTATTCTGTAGCATCCAGAGTTTAGCTTTTTTTTTTTTTTTTTTCATGGAGCCATGAACCTCATATGCTTATATCCACTTATGGGAAAAGTTGAATAACTAGCAGAATTGCCACAAAACGTCAATCATTTCTACCCTACACATTTACTTGCAGAATAATCCAATTATCCAGCTACTGCTAACATGATAGGGGTGTGCTGACCCCATCTGCAAAATCAAGGGTTCACAGTCACAGCCTTTCATGTGACAGCCTGTCACACCCCCCACACCCACACTGCCAAGCCTCCAGCCAACCCTGCCTGGCCACCAACCATCTACACACCCACCCACCCCACCCACCTCTCCTCTCCAAGAGACCTGTAATGGTTGTTACTGTCACTACCAGAGCAGAACTGTTCGTTTTGTCTGCAGGTGGTTTTTTTTGTTGAGAGGTGGACATTCTGCTTCCGTGTTGTCTTACACACCACATTTACTTATAAGGCACTTACTTCCTCAGGTTTCTTTTTTTAAAAATTTTTCATTCATTTGCTTCTGTTGGTTGTAGTGTGATATATTACCACCAGGTGATCCTGAAGAAGTTCAGCCAATAGCAAGGCATCCAGTGCATTCCCAAAGAAGTGTCTTCTTATGCCATCTCAGGAACATCAGCATAATTAATAAAGTGGAGCGGCCTCTGGCTTGACCAGATAGACACTGTGTTTATGACATACTTGAAAGGAATAAAGGGCAGCTTTTCCTTTATCATTCATCAGTCAGGCACTCTCTACCACATCTATTTGGGAGGCGCTGTACAAAAACATTTAGTTAGGAGATAAACACAGGGTGGCAGCATTTCTCCAGCGTAGAAGATTTAACAGAATGCTGGGTAAACCACCAGGTCCCTCTTGGGGGCCATACACAGATAACCCTTGTATTTCAGGATTAAGTTCTCCTGGTTGCCTAGTGACAACCAAAACCGATCACAGAAGATCTCACAGCCTCCAAATTTAAACAAACCTGTGATTAACCCACAGCCCTTTGTGAAAAGTAGTTTGCCTCTGTCTAGGCAAATATGGCACATGGTCACAGAAATTACCTTGCCCTCAAGTCTGGACCACTCCAGCCCACATGCACAGCAGCAACCCTGACCTGTCAGGAGCAGAGGTTGTCACTGGCTCCAGCAGGAGTAACGGGGCACACCACAGTATCCAAACCCCACAGCCAAGTACTAGCACAGGCAAGGATGTTGTTCTGTGTGTGAGGGGCACACACAGCCAGCTAGGGCCCAACTCTTTGGCCAAATTTGAACCTCATGCTATGTGTTATTTTGTAGTTATTTCTCTGTACTTTACTTTATTCCCAAATTACATCGAACACAGAAGACCATGCAATAAACCTAACGCTTGGGAGCAAAAGTTATGAAAGAATACTGAATAACAGCAACCTAAGAGTCACAAAAAAAAAATACTTATCCACCAAGGACTAATCACATACCTAATCATATACCTGATCATGAGGACTAAAGAGTGATCACACAAGTATTAAAAGACAAATTCATATCACAAATCCAAAATCTAATGAAAAATTCAGTTATGTTGGTAAACTGAAATCCTATAAGAGTACAATAGGCTGAGCTGAGATGAACCATTATACTGCAACATTTAAAAAAAAAAATGTAGAAAAAGAGACCCCTTTACATTCAGGGTGGGAAAAAGCTTTTTATTCTATGATTGTTGTTTCATAGGAGAGCACTTATGTTTCAAAAACACAGGTAATTGAAACACAACAATAACAGCACATATACAGTGAAAGTGATTTAAATATTACATATAGGATAACATCTTTTACAAAAGAGGCCAAGATAGAGTTGTGTGATATTCAGCCTTCTCCCATCAAAGCAACCCCCAGCTGTATGCAATGCTAACTCCAGTAAGGAAATTGGACCCCAGAATTTCCCATCATCTACTTAGAAGCCAGAGATCTGCTGATCCTTAGTCAGAGTTGGGAAAGTTGTCTTCACCTTTGCCCATCAAAGGTTTGAGGTTCAGCTATTGGTTTGAGTACCTGAGTCACACTTGTCTTTATCAAAAGAACCAACAGAGCAGCAGTTAAGAGTAAACTGTATTTTGTTGTCTTATGCTGATTAAAAAAAGAAACTCTGTCCATTATATCTTGGATAATGAAAGACACCGAGGGTTAAAAAAATTGATTTCCAAGAAAATATTCTTTTCTTTCTTTCCATTTAAAATCTAAAATTCCTTCTGTTGAATGCAAAGCTGTTAAATTTGATTTTCATAATTAGTGGACTTCCTTTCTGTTTTTAAAAGGTGACTGCTAATGTCAAAACACAAGTTTTTTAGGCACTTCCCATGGGAATTCCTTTCTTCCAAAGTGACCATAGCATGCAGTCTTCTGGTAAATGGGCTTTTTCAGATCCAAATCCCTGTGTATATAATAAAAAGAAGTGAAAATTTGTCATAGTAAGATGCTTTGTGATAGCTACTATTATAATCCTGATGTTGATAGCCATTTCACACCCTTAGTTGAACAAGCATATTCTGGAGATATGGTTCCTGTATGCAAGCATACAAGTGTCCAATGGGGACATTAAAAGTGACGACACAAATTTCAAGTACTTTAGGACCACAGGCCTTATTACTGAGATTTAGTAATTGTAGGTGAAAACATTAAATAATCTTCAATTAATTTTTTAAAACAATGCACATCTTTGTTTTCACAGCAAAGTAATATAAGATTCTTGGAATATAAAAGTTGTTTTATTTAAATTCCATATACTATTGAAGGCCAAATGCTGAAAGTATATACTGCATATGAAACCTGAAAAATATATCTGTAATCTTAAAATATATGGCACACGGGGAGAACCATAAAAACTATCAAGTGTGAATACTGACAAAATGACAGAAAGTCCTCCTGTACTGCATAGAACAATCCCCTGCAAGTTCAAGAGGCTGCCTCTTACAATGTAACAGCTAAAGGTTTTGCAAGAAGTCATTTCTAGGATGTGACCATCAAGATATTTTCCTTTTTGTGTGTTTCTGTACCTGACAATGACTCCAGGCCGAAGATCAAAGTTTTTGTGTACAATGTCCAGCAGCTCTTTCTCTGTCTTTTTGGAAGTTCCATAAGTGAACAGTGAAATGGACAGTGGATGAGCAACCCCAATGGCATAAGAAACCTGTGTGAAAAAAGGTGCCATAGTTAACCAATAAACACAGCACCTCAGGGGACAGCAGTATGCAGCAGAAGAAAGCATTCATTTATGAATCTCCTTAGGCAAACTAAGACCTCTCCTTCACTTCTCATATTTGTACAATCTATATTTACCAAAAAAAAAAAAGAGAATACTTTGAAAATGCTGAGGTCTCTGGATAAATTTCTAGCCCCTTACCCAGTCACCCCATGCTCATTTCCATAGCAGTGCCAGAGGGTTGAGGGCTTGATAAAAGGCCAGAAAAGTGGCCCATAAAATGAAAGCTAAATGAAGTTCCAGCTTCAAGAAGCTGATATAAGTGACATTACAGTGGTTTTGAACCAAGCAAATTAAGTCTTCCTTTCTTCAACCCCAAACCATCACCAAGACCACTTCTACTATATTGTCTTGTACGATGTGTATTCAAACTAAATCTGAAAGGAAATATCTTTTTGAGAAAAGCAACAATCTTGGCAAACCATACCTGGACCAGGACACGGCGGCAGAGCCCAGCTTTCACAAGAGACTTGGCCACCCAGCGAGCTGCGTACGCAGCCGACCTGTCCACCTTCGTGTAGTCCTTGCCGGAAAAGGCACCGCCTCCATGTGCTCCCCAGCCACCGTAAGTGTCCACTATGATCTTCCTCCCAGTAACACCAGCATCACCCTAAATCAGCAAAAGAATTTGTCCATTTTACAATCCATTCTATTGTAAGTGTCAAACAAGGCTATGCATTCCTTCAGAAGACTACAACAACGTGTAAGTTAGTTCACTACATAGGGAATGCTGTGGGGTAGCTGAGGGAATGAACTTGTCTCACCAAGCTACAACAGTGGCTATAATTGTTCTTTCACGCCAGATTCACAAGACAAGCCATTCATTAATTTGTCAAACAAACAGGTTTACACACAGATAGCTAGAGCATACATGTCCTGTTTTAAAAGTGAATATTCCTGGCAATAGGGAAACTTCGGTTTAGTAATGATGTACCTATGATACCCAAACCAGTTACAGAATATTGTTTAAAATCTACGTGCCAAATAGGAACCATTGAAAGATTTTACACTGTTTAAAAAAAAACAAAACCAAAAAGCACACACAAAAAACTCCAAACCCCCAAAAAACCCCACAATGAGAAAAAACAGGCTTTCATATCTTTTGGTCAAAATCTGAAGTTGTGTGAATATTAAATAGTAAACAGATTTTATTTATTTATTTATTTATACAACCTTATACAACATTATATGGACACTGACACCCAGCACTTCCAGTGTGCTCTCAGAAACTGTCATACAAATATGTACTAAAAATCACATTTCCAACCCCAAAATATTTATAGCGTAATTTAAACTGTACACAACAGCTATGGAGTACTAGGCAGTAATAGGTAATTGCGAAGGAAGGATTACTTCTTTCTAAGAACAGATACTTACAGATGAATATTCTAAAACCTTAAATAATGAAGTGCAGATAACCTTCTAGCTGCCTACACAGCTATCCTGACTGCTCCTTACAAGAACTTTTTATTCCCATTTGATCTGGGTTAGCTGATCAAGAGCTGACTAATTGTCTGACCCCTGCAATTTACTAAATCCTTAAGCTCTTGGTGTGAATGGAAATGTGTTCAAATTTGAAATTCAGTCGACACCTGTGCAGACAGATTTGAAACTCTTTGTCTCAAAACATCATGTCACTAAAATTCAACTGCTGGAATGTTTGCACGGCAAACACAAGTTGAGAGTCAAAGTTTTTCTTAGGAAGACTATATATATACACAGAAGAAAACCTTTGGCACTGTTTCTTTCATTCTACTAAGAAAGGAGCAAGATGTAAACCTGATTTTCAGATAACTGAGGCTGTCTAAAGGGACCTGTCCATGGGTTCTGCTTGACTAATCCTCAGCTGTTGTCACAGACACTTGCAATGAGAACACCTTGTGTGCCTTCATGACTTGACAGCAGAGTGAGAGGAAGAGAAATATATGGACATGAGAAAGGGTGTTTCAAAGGTGCCGAACAAGCTCAAAAGCATCTGTAAGGCATGTGGAAGTCATTATTGTGATGAGCTGTAATGTCCTCACTGCACCAGAGGGTTTTGCTGTTGGGAAAACAGTGACAGCAGCAAAACTGATGATTTTGCCATAGCCAGAATTCAAGGCACCACTGCACTCAAACACATAAAGTGAAAATCCCAAGTGAAATACATGTGCCTTCCTTAGATGAACTGAGCTGGAGGTTAAGGCAGCATTCTATAGCTAGCCTCGTTAAAAATATAACTGAGTAACACTTCTCTGAAAAGTAACCAGAAAGTTCAAGATGTTCAAGACAAGAAAAGAAATAGTTATTTTCTGGTTGCTGCAATGCTATTGTAAATTGCACAAGTGATGATAGCAGTTGTAAGGTCACGGACACATAGGCTGATTGACCCATACTAAGTAAACTTAGCCCAGGTTTAAAAAGCTGTAGACAGACACTTTGACATGCCTCTGTTTGTATGTGCAAACATATGCAATAGAGCTCCAGCACAAGAGTAGAAAGCGTATTACTGGGTGGCCCATCATACATAATTATATTGCATTTTTAAATGGATGCAGTTCAGCACACATCTGACAGATTTACATTTTTCATGGGTGCAGTGCACTGCACACATAAAAAGTTTCATATATGTAGCTTTATTTTTTGTATGTAGCTATGATTGCTGCATTGGTTCATTCACTTCCAGTTACAGCTCAAGTTTGACTCTCCATTTGTTCATAGTCTAGGATGTCAGCGATACACAAAACTACAGTATACAACCAATTCAACTGCACAAAAATACATTTTTTTACAGGATCATTATTATAATGATTAATCTCAACACCTTCCTACCTGTTACATGGCACTACTGTAAAAAAGACACAGCACCTTAGAAATAATTCTGCCAAATTCTAGTAAGTGAATTAACTTGAATGACAACGGAAAAATGGTGTCTGCTTGAATTTATTGTAAAATTGAATCTAATCTCAGGAAGGAGTTCTGAAATTTTGCTATGGTAGTTCTGAAGGGATCTGAAGACTAAAACATTGGTAATGGTGAATTTGTTTTCAAAAACTACATCTCAGAGAGTGGAAGTTCTGCCTGCCTACTGTGAGTGCAGGATCAAATTATAAATCCCAGCTCCTGCATTGCCTAAATAAAGTAAAAGGAACATTTATATTCTCACCAGAAGAAGCCTATTGGGGTTGATTTTCAGGACAGATGAAGACCTTCAGCTCTTACTGGTGTCAGGCAGAACAGTGAGAGCTGTGCAGATCTGAAAGTCAGATTCACTGTAAGACAAGTAAACCTTCTCTTGTCCATCACTCTGTAAGAAATGCTTTCCGTGAGAAAGGACTGCATGTCTCACTCTGTGATGGTCTCAAGACGGTCTGAGGAGACTCAGAGCTGGGCCTTACATTCCACATGCAATGTAAGATTCAGCTCAACCTGTCGGCCTAGTCACAACACATGTACAACATAACCATGCTCCCAAAGGTTACTTTGGCATGAAATCCTGAGCCCTTCTCCCACATACAACTGCAGGAAAAACTTCCTCTAAGCAGCTTTCACCTAACACCTAAGCACAGACATGCATTCAAGACACAGACACAGAGTGAAAGGCAAGATCATAAGAGCATCAAAACAACACAAGACAAACCTGAGGCCCTCCGATAACAAAGCGTCCACTAGGTTGAAGGTGATAAACAGTATTCTCATCCAAATATTTTGCAGGCACAACATCTTGGATCACACGTTCCTTCAGGGTTCTGCGCATGTTCTCCAGCGAGATGGTTTCATCATGCTGCACGGATATCACAATGGTGTGCACACGCACTGGGATCACTGCTCCATTCTTCTGGATATACTGAACTGTGACCTGAATGGAACACAGAGAAGGAGGAAGAAAACACCAAAATTGCTGTAAAATGTATTACTGGTATTCATCAGATGTCATGCACACTATTCCAAAACCAAAACTGTAGCAAAATGTCAATGCTGACATACATTATAGTGATCACTGTTCACATTGTTGCCAGGGTATGAGAAATGAAACCTATTTTCTCACTTCATATTTTCTATGCTAAGAAAGAAAACAAAACCAAAACCAAACAAACCCAACAAACAAACCACCAAACACACAAAAACTCCAAACAAACAAACAAACAAAAAACACACCAACAAAGTCATCTAGGAGACCATCTGATTCTTATGAAATCATCCAAAATGTGTCTTTTTGTTGGGATTTTCATCAAAACTCCCAAGCCTCAGAAATTTACACTCTCAATGCATCTTGAAAATGTCAGCCTAAATCACTAAATACAAATAAATCCTTTGGATGTCCTGTCACTTTTTTAAGGAGCACAAATCACTTAAGTCTGCAGTGTTAAATGTCTCTTCACCCGTAGGTGGTTAACGGCTCTAATACAAGTTAACCATTTTCCAACATCAAGGAGGCAGTATCATAAGCAGTGGAAAAGCTTTATCTGTTAGGTTATCCTGATACACTTAACACCTTTTCTTTCCAGAAATATTTAATAGTTTTAAAGACAGCAATTGATGTGCTCAGTTTTCAACTATCTGGACAACCACAGCAGTATTTACCTGTGTCTTAGAGTCAGGCCTCAGCCAAGGAAGTTCTCCATTACGCCTCAGCTCTGCTAACCTGGCATTCAGTTTATGAGCTAGAATAATTGTTAGAGGCATACATTCTTCTGTCTCATCAGTCGCATAACCAAACATCAAACCCTACAGGGGGAGAAAATATACTTCAATCACTGTTAATGGCACCACAAGCAAAGACAATGAGGTTTCATCTGAAGCAAAGAGTAAACAGTACCCTCAGGTTTACTTTCTACTGTTTTACATCACAGTGCAAGAAGCCTAAACTCAGATCAGGCTCCAACATGTTACAGTGCAATGAGAAACAAACCATATTCCTAGGTTTTTCAACTGAAAGCCTTAAGGTTTACATGTTGGACTGGAAATCTGGACAAAAATGGAGATGTTTCTGCGAAAAAAAACCTCCAGATTCTTTCCCAGAAAAAAAAATCTGCTGGAGAAAAAGTTTAAGGACTATTTTATCATAGGAAAGATGTTATCAGTAGCCTGAAAAGGTTGCAGAGGCTTTTGTGTGTGAGTATAGACACACACACACACACACCTCAGTTGACATCTGAAATGACAGGGGAATGGGATGCGAGCACTCCATGAAGGACATTCCATTCACCAGTTTAAGGCATCTGCCTCATATTTTTCAATGCCATATGCTTCTAGTCACAGCTTCTAGCAGTATTCACTCATGTTCCCTGTACCCCACTATAATTTGTTAAGTAAAGTTAGGAGCATTTCCTTTTATCTCATCCAGTGTATGTTGGCGGGGGGGGGAGGGTGGTGCAAAGACAAGAATGTACTTTGATGGGAAGGGAGGCCACCAAAGTGCCAAAGGAAGTCAGGTATCTTTTCATCTTATGTAGTATTACGACTCCATGACAGTATAAAAGCATTTTAATTTAGTCCTTAAGGGATTTTTTTTGAACAATATTAGCTTGCCTCCTGTACTCTGACACCTTCACTTACAGTTTTCAACAGCATTATTATAAAGTAGATATTACTTCTAGTGATAACTAATGTAAATGCTAAACTCACTCATACGGGCATCAGTCAGATTATGGAGTTTCTGTGTTAGTATCTCTCTCTTGGGAACATACCATAATTACCTACATGTGTTATTTAGCTCACAGAAATGCAGTTTGGACAGTCCTAATTATGGGGAACACCTATTACAATAGCTGCCTCTGGGAAATAAGTGAGAATTAAAAGCACTCTGGCATTCTTTGTACTACTGCTGAGGAGAGTTGAAACATCACCTAATTTTTGGCTATGCAAAATCTCAAGAGCTCCGTGAAAGTGCAAAGATCCTTTGTCTATTCCATCTTACATGACAAGTCTTGCTGTAAGATGAATGGACTGATGAAACTAAATCTACTCAGCAAAACCATGAAATATGTAAGCAAAAAAGCTTTTGCTAAGTTCTAAAGGGCACCTCCTCATCTACTGCCAACTGCCAGAGCTCCCCTTACTTGCATGGAGTGCTAAAACAAGCACCAGGAAAAGCCTGCTCTCAAAGAACTTTCATCTGCTTAATAAGAATGTGGTTTTTATTCTGGGGTAGCCCAAGATAGAAGTGTGGAGATATTTTGACACAGAAAATAGGGCAGTAAAATGGGGTAAACTTTTTCCATTAAGACATCTTTGATGCTTTAGATGTGATCCACATATACCTGATCTCCAGCACCAACATCCTCTTCGTTCCTGTGTAGATGAACACCTTGGGCAATATCAGGTGACTGCTGTTCCAGTGCCACTAAAACATTACAAGTCTTGTAGTCAAAGCCTATTTGGAAAAAAAGGAATAGAAATGAATTAGCTTTTTCTGTCACAATTAGGGAAAGTAACATGGAATCATATGACAAAATTTTCATTTTATATAGGATACCATATTCAGAACTCAAAACCTTTCCACTGTTTTTAGTAATTATTCAATAAATACCACACTTGAAACCTTTTTTAGGATGGTGTGGGCTATATAGGGTTGCCTTTATTGCTTGTTACTGCTTATTTTCTCCTGCACTGGCTCCCTGTTCCAAGCCAATTCAGATTATGAATTGTCAACTCAGAAAATTAGACAAAAAGGTAAACAATGAGCCTCTCCCAAATAAATACAAATAAAACCTTCTACATAAATTCCTGGAGGCTGATGTTTTCAGCAACTGAAGGCTCTGCTCTCTAACACATTATTTGTAATACATGTAAGGTGGTATCTGTACATAAATCTCTCATGGGACTTTGTGTGAATCACAAACAGAGGAAAAAAAACAGATTCAAGTCTCACAGCATATCTTGAAGTGGGAATTTACATTACTTTCAAAGATGAAAAGTAAGGTTTTAAAAAGAAATTGAAAGAAGATTGTGGCAAAATTCTCCACCTGTTCCTAGGTATATTAATAGTAACTTGCTTCTCTCCAAATCCAACCTTTCCTAGAACTGTAGCCACTGTCAGCTGCTGACCAAACTCATGTTCAGCCAGTATAACATATATATATGTCCATAGGCATATGATCCACTTGAATCCTTTTCACCCTCTTCTAAGTAGGCTATGTAGAAAGAAAATTGTATTTTTATACACAATAGTTTGGTTTAGGGGTTTCTTTTTACTTCTAGAAATTGTTTTTTACTGGGTCACTGCACCTCCCCTCATAATTTTTGGCAGTTAGGATAAATAACAGATTTAAGACACTAGATTTGCCAGTGTTTTCTGTAAGCACTGCTGTTACATGATAGTGGAGGCAACCTGCAGATATGGTGCTATAGTATTCTCCCACCACAATCTCCCTGAAAATTCAATAGCAATTAAAGGACTGCAGTAAACAACTTTTTAACCAAAAGCTCTTAAAAGATACACTTCACTGTAACAGAATACTTGGAATATTTATACTGTAGAAACAGACGCATGCAAATCAGAAAGTGAAATGTGTTTGGTACGTAGAGCATTTTGTGTTTTTAATCATCTGCACATCACACAAACCAGGTCTGCACTGCACCCTGCTCACTGTAGAAGTAGTTATTCAGAGCTAACAGAGCACCCTCCACACTGAGAACCAGCTTTAACCTGGAATTCCAGGTGGTACCACAGTAAAAACATATAAAGGTACAACAAAATGAACCAAGTTTCTCCTCTCTCATTCAAATCAAGATGCATCAACCTGCTTGGCAAATGAAAAACCAGGAGTCAAGTTCTTGCACATTTGGAGGAGTAGTAAGTTCTATGGCTCAAGTTGCAGTTAACTCTTCTGGCCTAATACCACAGTTCAAATTATACTCCATCTATTCACAATTCAGTTTCAACTAATAAATGGCAGTTTCTTACTTACTGGGATAAACCAGACAGTGTATCAAGTAGCACCATGTAAGCAGCTTTCACATAGTATATTCAGTTTTTGCCAGGCTTGCTAAAGCCCATGTATGGAACAGGTGACAGACCTGTTTTGCAGTTGCCTATTGCTTGCTAATCCAGGATTTCATGAGTTTTTCTACCAACCTTTAGCTGAATCATCATAGCCAATATGTCTAATTGCATCTCGGACAACTCGCTGATAATCCACAATAGCACGAGATGTGATCTCCCCACAGAGCAACACCATTCCTGTCTTACATACTGTCTCTGAAAAGAGAGATCAAAACAGAATTACAATAGTAGAATAAGCCAGCCTACTAAAACAAATTTTGCTTGCAATGATGGTGATTTTGACAGATCTAATGGGTGTATAGAGTGTAAATCCTTTCTACCCATATTTTTAGCATTATTATCTCCTTCTATAACAATTTCATTTCATATTCACCACATGCCTGAAAGTAAGGAAAAGACTAACATATCCTATTTACAAATGGAAAAGTCAAAACACTGAGCATGATTGAGTGATATGCACTAACTTTAGAAAATTTAGCATTAAACCATGATTTTTAAATCCACTTAAACAGTGGAAGGTATATACTGAGGCTGAATTAAACTAGTCAGTGATCAACTATTTTGAAAACTTGCCTCCAGTCCCCAAAGGAAGAATCTGAAGATGGGGTTTAGTTACATAATACATGAACTGCAGTAATGACCTGAGATTTGACAATACAACTCCTTCTAAGTAGATTTCAAAAAACAAGCAGGAAATTGGACTGAAAAAATAGTACTTTATTAAGTAAATAAACTTTTCAACAAAACATTCAAATATTCTTTCAAAAATCCACTCTAATCAAGCCAAATCTGTTTCTCCCAGGAGAATTCAGTCCACACACAAAATCAACAGCCCTATTCTTCTACAGCCTGCTTAGGCTTAAGTCTTTATAAAAACTTTTACTGTTTCTTCTCTTCTCTCCTTCTCTTCAAGACTGAAATTCTTATGTAATTTTTTGAGAGCAAAACGAGCTAGCAAGCTCTTTTCAACATCCTAAAAAAAGAATGTGTGATGACTAAAGCAAAGTAGTAAACAACTTACCACAAGCAACCTTGGCATTTGGGTCCTGTCTGAGGTGGGCGTCTAGTACAGCATCACTGATTTGATCACAGATTTTATCTGCAAGACACCAAAGCTGTGATTCAAAACTGTAGCACTCAATACAAACCATGGACTGCTTGCACCACTGTGAGTAGGTATTTCAGAAAGGAATTCTTATATTGCTTATTACCGGCATATTTAATCCAGCTAAATAGAAAGACATATGAAATGTCCTGCAAACAAACTCCATAGACACAGCGGGCAATTTACTTACTGGTGTAAACTAACAGTGACCATAACTTTACCTGTAGTTTGTTGCACTTAAGTGTGAAACAATGAACAGAGGATGAGTTTTCCTCTAAGCTTTCTCCTTCTCTAACACTACAAGCCCATACAGAATGCCCTCCACACCACGTATATTCTAACAGAAAGGTGATGATCCACCACCAACTTCCATCGCCCTAGCAGAAAGTTAGAATGCACCTGACCAGCACTGTGGGTAAAGCCTAAGACAGCATTTAGATTAATACAGATCATGCACAGCTCAGTCAAGAGCCTGTTCCAGGTTTGCTTTTTGTCACTGCTTCCAACCATCTGGCAATGTTGCCTCCTAAAAACGCCTGCACCTAAGGCAGCGGAGGGAGTGCACACACAGAAGCAAGAAGGGTTGATCAACTGAAGTTTGCCTGAAGTAAATCTTTAGTTACCTGCCAAGTACAAAGGTTTCAACTCAGGTTTATCATAATAATCTTTTATCTTTTTCTTTCTTTATTTCTTTCTTTTCTCATCTTTATAACAAATGTTGAATCTTATTCAAATAATGTAGCTAATCTAATGAACACAAAAGGGCAGCACCCACAGCAATGCCTTCTACATGAAAATAGTAAATTTTCTCATATAATTAAATTGTATCATTCTTTAAAAAAAGTCTAGTCTTGCATACTGTGTTTAGACTTTGCCATAACATGCTGTGTGGCAAAATAAATTAATCTTCTGCCTTGCCCTGTGTAACACAATCTGCTGGAAAGCAATGTTTTGTAAAAGCCTGTCATGAGAGGCTTTTAATACATTTAACCTCAAATCAAAACGAATTCTCATTTACTTTCAGGAAGATGGTGTACATTTAGCTAAGAGGGACAAATCAAAGACTGTAGATCTAATGTGATTCTGACACTCTTGTCTCCCATATTTAACCACTTCAACACAAAATGAATGAACATGAAAGACAATTAACAAATGTCACCTGTGTTGGAACTTTCAGCCTTACAAGAACTGTACATGGATTACTAAATTTGGGACAATTATTATCAAACAGGAATCAGATAACATTCTTGCAATGTAATCAGATGTTCAACTGAACCTTGTTTAGCAAACCTGGGGACACAGGTGGCAGTGAAATGTATCTCAGCTTGATCTCTTAAAATTTTTCATTTTTAGAAGGAAATAGAGCCATATTTTCAAGCATAAAAGCAAATAGTATTGATGAAAATATGTCATTTTTTGTTACCTGGGTAAAACAACAAAGCAAATGGGGTTAGAATGGCCCTCCTAGTACAGGTCCAATGCCCTGCAGTAAAGCCCTAGTGGCCCGGACTGTTTTTTAGTCTTTTTTTCACCACAAGGCGTTTCTATGCCATGAACACCTTTACCTCTGTCCTTGCTCCACATGAAGCATGGCATCTGGTACACAGCACCTTATGTGGGTTTTACATGCTGTGGTTGAAATTAATTCATGAACTACAACTTCCATGGAACATCTTAAGGGACCACAAGCCATAGCAGCCAGTGAAATCGATAAGTGCAGATTTAACAGAATGCTTTCATGAGGTTGGTTGTTGGTTTGAGTTTTTTTAAATTAACTGTATCATTAGAATTCTACAGTATTTCCTGGATATTGAAAGCAGCTCTTTTGCTTCCTTCTTGGAGAAATAGACCAGCAAACACTCCTGAACAAAAAATATAGTCCACATTTACAGAAGAGGAGTGTTTGTCTTACAAAATTGCTACTCTAAAGAGGTTGTGATAGAACCCAGATGGACAGTCATCCATAGACATGACATTATATCCATACAACAATATAAGACTGCTACAGAAATACTAAATTTTGGTGGTGGTATGCCAAAGATGAAGTTTAGAAGCTGTGGGAAGGTTTAAGCCAGACTGAGAAGGATGCCTAAAATCTACCTTACAGTATTAAATCAATCAGACTCAATCTAGTTTTGAAAGGCTGAAGGAAAGACAACCTACCAGAGGAATCCCTACAGGTACTGGGATCACACTCACCAAGGACCTAAAAATATTATGCTGAGAGAAATTTTTTTTCTGAAGGGCAATAATGTAACTATAGCTGATATTGCTATAGTTAATGAAAATTAAAAAGAGACAGATAAAGATTCAAAAAGCAGAATCTTAAAAGGGTGAGAGCCACTGAAACCATTCATCTACAAGCACTCAAGATTCCTTTTTCCTTCAAATCTCTACATGAAAATTAGACATAATTTTAAGAGGCATAAATGAAATTCAGCCATCATTTAATAGCTTGTCTGAAGAATTTTTGCATGGAATAATATTACCTGTGTATGACGGTCAGACCAGATTATATATTGGAGGTCACTTCTGGCCTTTAAAATCTATGTGATAATCTAATCAATGAAAATAATAAATTAGAGTAATTTAGTGTACTATGCTGAGAATATACCTTTATATTAAAGTAGTCTGAGGCAAATCAGTTTGATAATTCATAACATACCTGATTGTTAGTGCAACAACTAGCAGATCTAGTGCAACTAGATCTCCAAATACATATAGATTGTATCTACAAATAGATAGATTTGTATCTAAAAATAGATACAGATATATCTATCAAGACTGGAAAGAGAAATCTAGCTGGATGATTGGCTGATCAATGCATTAAATTAAAGGCATGTCTATTAGCAAATGTCTCGGGTGTAAAATAAAACGAGGCATTCTATTTTTAGTAATGCTTAGCAGGCTTTGTGCATTCTGTTATTCAAATTTCTCATCTCAACCATCTCATTTCACTTATTACCTGCCAAACATGAGAGGATATCCTTCTTTCTTTTTTTTTTTTTTTTTTGGGGGGGT
>VYXB01006897.1:309350-363553 GCA_013397135.1 Pachyramphus minor | reverse complement strand
TTTTTTTGTGTGGTGGGGGGGGGGGTGTTTTGTTTTAGGTTTTTTGGTTTTTTTCCTTTCCTTTTGGAAACAGAGAAAACATAATGCATCACCTCTGGTGAGACATTATCATTAAAAAATGCTTTCAGAGGTCAGAATGCAGTTCATACATCCTTTCATGTAGTGAAGTACTATCCAATAGGATAACTATTGCAAAAGGGATGTCTAAGCTGAGGATTTCTTGACTGAGCAGGAAAGTATTAGATACCCATGAATTCTTTTCATGAAATCAAATCATCCCAGAGGCCTATCCTTACAGCAGAGATGCCAAATATCCATGAAACAACTCTTATTAACTATCAAATTAGTCTAGGGAGACTGATTATAAGCCCAGCCCTCAAAAGTCCAGTTGTCATATTATGAAGTAAAAGAGGTGTTCAACAACAAAAGTGATCACCAACAAATAGAAGGAGCTCCACATTTTCCAGATAGTTGGACGTAAGTTTGAATGTAGAATATTTAAGAGCCTAACACAACTTCTCACAACCTTCCCAGGAAGTGTCTCAGACTCACCACATACAGAAAAAAGTTCTGAAAAACAGTAAGACCTGAAAATTTGATTTTA
Source organism: Pachyramphus minor (assembly GCA_013397135.1). Taxonomy (NCBI): domain Eukaryota; kingdom Metazoa; phylum Chordata; class Aves; order Passeriformes; family Tyrannidae; genus Pachyramphus; species Pachyramphus minor. Next base: position 362,949 of record VYXB01006897.1, on the reverse strand, counting down.
AAAAGCTTCACTTTTTGAAGTACAACAAACAGGCGCAATCACACTTCTGATTTTGATGGTGTATAATAAACACTGAGCATTTGAAATTGCGAGTTTGATTTTCTTCAAAACCTTTGATCATCAAAATAAAATTCAGTATTTTTAATGGTATTTTATTTATATCAACAGAAAAGAAAGGTGAAATTTCAAAAGAACGTGAAATTTTATATTCAAAATATGACAAACTGAGCAATTCACAGTTTTCTGGTAAAAAAATTAAAACAGTGAAGAAATACAGATACTTATCATGAGCATTTCATCAAAAAATGAACTTTCCACCAAAACAGTTTCACTAGAAAGACTTCAAATTGCTTAATTACGCAGTACATTTTTCCTATTTAAAAGACTCTTGAGGAGTACTAGTTCATAGCTGCAGTGATACTGCACTATTAGCACTTTAAATATCTTGTACATCTGTTCCCTGTTCAATATGCAGTTTACTGAAGTATTATGTATATCATTTAGTATATATAATCTTAGATATAAGACATGCCAGAACCTACTTGCTGGAAAGATCTGCATTTTCTGCTTTGTTTTTTTTCTTTTGTGATTTTTTTTCCCCTGTGAAAATCTAGGAGATAAACATATGCTTTTAATATGGTTGAAAATCTGAGGGTGCTTTTAGCAGATGTTTGCTCTTACATTTTTAAAGATTCCTTGATATTTTCTGGAAAACTGAATGACATTCAGTATGCAGGAAATTCCACCTGAAGTCACACCAAATAGGGGAAGGACTTATTCCTAAGTGGTTTGACATCTGTAAGACTTTGTGCAGCAGAGAAACATGCAATGCCTTTCAAAGCCCTGTGGAACCACTGTGCAGCACAGACGACTGGACTAAGCAAAATGGAGCAGTGACAAAAACCAGCTAACTCAATACAGAACCTTTCTCTTAGTAGCCCATGCTACTGTCTGTGTGCTTTTACTATTCTATTGAAATGAAGAATGTCTTCAGAGAATTTGGAATTTACCCCACTAAATGACTAAATGATTCAAGATCTGAAAGCGATTCCCAAATGCTACACCCAAGTGATTTTGAAGAAATGGACTGAGAAGATGGGATAAACAATCTTCTATAATGTCTTTGGGGAGCAGAGGTAATGCCTGTATGTTAATTACTGGCAGCTATTGCTTGCTTCCATGGAATTTGGGCTTCTCAGCTCTAGGCACTGCACAGATATAAGGCAATTCTTTGTATAAAATAAATAAGCACGTAATTTCTCCTGCTTTGTGCATTAAGAAAGAGGTCTCCATTAAAGCATTCAGTCCTCAGTTAATATAATCAGAACAATTCAAATTTCCACCAGACAAAGATCTGGTTCAGGATCTTTACTTCACATAATGCCCTCTAGTAAATTATACTATCAGATACGGAAGAGAAATAATCAAGAACACGCAAATTATCCATTTTGTATAAACAGAGGAAATCAAAACTCACAATAAAATTCTATTGCTACAGATAACGTCAGAAGCCCAACTACAGCCTCAGGCACTGGGCTCCATTTTAAGAAATAGCCAAGATTTTCCTGGGTGATAAAATCCTAGTGGCATGTCTACATCTCTTATGCAAAACCAGAGAAGGAAAAGGGGGAGTTGGCCAGGACGTAAGGGAGATCAATTTGCTGTCAGAAACTAAGAGCTACAGCTGAGACAATTAAGATCCATTGCTGGGCCGTGTTCAGGAACAAGAATTTGCTGGACCACCCAGAATTACTTACTGCCAACCTGTCCTCCTTTGATCTGGAAAATCTGTATCTTCCCTTTGCCATAGGGTTGGGTTTTCAGTACCCTACACAGAGATCTAGGCTGTTTAAGAAAGTACAAGCATCACAGTCTTGAAAATATCCAAGTAAATTTCCATTTTCTACTCGCTCTACAATGAATCTCCCAGGTGGCTACTTCACATCTCAGAGTACCCAGAGACCCCCCAACCTGTGCAAGGTGAGAGGCTGTACACACATCAGATAACTGGTAATAGTGTTTCTCAAGGGTCTGCCCACTGTTTAACACAAGAGAAAAATAATATTCATGGGGCTTAAAAGAAAGCTACTGAGGGCCAATACAGTGTTTGGAAATAAAGAAGAGGATGGGAAGAAGAACTGAAAAATAGACCAAATTCTTAAACAAGAAACAAGATAAAAGGAGAACCAGTAAAGGAAAGAAATCAAGGGACAAAGCTAAACCTGGGGACTCAGTTGAACTCTTTCTGCTCCAAGAGTTCCCTATTATTGCCCCAAGGGGATTAAAAATAATAATTAGAGTAGCATAAATTGTGACCTGTCATCTTTGGAAATACCATCATCCATTTAAAATTACCATGTTGTATAATGTTATTTTTCCTGTGAAATTATATAGCACTATAGACCCTGGATGTAATTATATATAAATACGAGATAGGACCTATGTCCCAAGGACAAAACGTGGCTGTCATTTTCTGATTGTGTTACATCAGAAAGAACCCCAACTGGTTTAACCTGAGGTAGCTGCCTCCACATTGGTGGAGATTTACTCAATTGCATCAGCCATGGATTTGATCTGCAGTAATAAGTTTATATCATAGCAGTATCAGAACTACAGACACAAAGTTCTCATTGCCAACCTTTTTGTCTTCTACTATGTCATTCCACCCATTTATGAGTTACTCACATAACGTGAACACAGACGTGAAAAAGCCTTATTATAGCAAAAAGTACAGGCCACCAAATTGGCTCCTAAAACAAATACACTTTTCAGGACATCAAATAGCCTATTGTCCCCTGGCCTCACTTGAGAGAACAGTTGCTGTTGACATAAGGTACATGTTTATGGTGGATGAATATTTGTTTTCAATAAAACTGAACTAATCTCTGCTGACCATACATAAAGTTTAGCAAATAACTGTCCACTATTTGCTTAAGCAATTCCATATATTGCATCAGATGATGGAAAGGGGTGGGAGGCAGGAGGGTTGGAAATCAGTGATTTTGCCCTGTACAGCTGCTGGGACCATTAAAAAAAGGCTTTAAAATAGGATGCTTAGGGATATTCCTGTCGTGAGGTGACAGTTTTAGAGCATTGCATATGTGCAGGACAGTTTCACAGGACCCATAAAGATACAGAACTTGAGAAGCAAGCTATGTGTTCTTATCCATATGGGAAACTCGAGTCTGTCAGAGATACATCAATGTCTCCACAGGAATACTGAAAGAGCAGCACAGGAAAAGGAAGGAGCAGCAACCATTAGCCTCAGTGCCCTCCTCAGTTTAACACACACCCTGCAAAAGCACATAAATTGTTGGAAGCACATTAGTTATAGCAGTTCTGTAGTCTGTATGGACAAGGTCCAGTAACAAGAAATAAAGTTGTTACATACAACTTTTATAATAAGATTAATAGTAGATGAATTCTTCTTCAAACTTTTAAAAGAGTCATCTTAAATGAGAATATTATTCTTTTTACACTTTTACCAGAGCTGGTTTCTTACCTGGATGTCCTTCTCCCACTGACTCCGATGTGAACATGAAAGCCCCTTCATCATCCAGCGTGTAATCACATAAACCATCCACTGGTCCATTCATGGTTGTGATGCTTTTCTTGATGAATTACTATAAACAGTGGTTGAAGAGTTCTACCTTTAGTGCCTTCTCTTTAAGGAGAAGGTTCTTTATCAGCAGAACTATTGCTGTACTCACTTGTCACCTCTTTCGCTAACTCGAATTTCAGTGTGTGAAAGCAGCATGTGCTTGCATCTGTGCACACATGCAAGGAGACTGCATGTGCCTGAAGTCTGTATCCCTACCTAGCCTGATCTGTCAGTCCCTGAGCCGCTCCTATATATGGAAAAGTGAAAGTGCCTAGATAATCATGTGAGGAAAATGGAAGAGCCCATTTCTTGCCAGGGGAGTTAGTTAACTTTAGGATATTTCACTAATTAACTCAGTTCTTGGAAACATTCCGGATTCAACCTGTGAAAGATTGGTTATCTTAGCAATTCAACCATGCATGAAGTACTGCAGGAGTACTAGTGACAGCTCAGGTCAGCTACTTCTTCAGTTTGTCTCTCCCCTTATTCTGGGATCTCTGTCGTGCTTCCAGCTGTGTGTTGGGGTTTTACAGGATAGATACAAACTCTGTAAATACATGTCTTTCCTAACAAAAGACTAGAAGAAGTTTGCTCTGTGTCATGTAACTGTATTTTCCTTTTACTTTTTCATCTCTAAAAAACTAGAATTCTCTCCTTAAATATTTTTTTTCCATTTTCATTCATTCTTCATGCGCATTTGAGAAACGAAACATCTGATAAGATCTAGCATGAAGCTGCTTTTCATTTATGCAGACCTCTCCCTTCAGCCTTTGCTTTTCTTTTCCCATCTTCTATTAATCCAGATCCATTTTCATTATACTTTCATATCACATTGTCCTAGTATATTTCATTATCCTTAGAAATACAGTAACTGCCACATCTGAGCACTCAGTGATCAGTTCTGCTATGGAAAATTACTTGTCAGACGGCTCGTGTCTGGAATATGCTGATGGTATGCCAGGTATGAAGACAGATGGCATTTTGTAGGTATTTGTGTCTTTAAGTCACTATATAAAAAACAAGTAAACATAACCATGGGGCAGATCCACAAAATGCCCAGCACTAGTACACCATTATAAATAAGTTTAATTATCCTTAATTCCTTTAGAGGAAACATTATAATCTCAATTTCAGACCAAAGCACAGGTCTATCAAAACAAAAAATTTCTCTTTACTTCAATACATACTGATCACTCTCTTAATCATTCAAAGTGTACCTTGTACTTGGATTGGAATGTATTCTACAGCCTTTGCCATTTTGACAGCAATGAAATCCTTACCACTCTACAGTTTAAAAAGCAACTGAGTTTACTTCAAATCCTTGATTAATTTCAAAAATCCCTTTATGTGGTTCCTTGGATTCAAATTTCTGCATTTCTACATAATTATGTAAGAATTCATTAGAATTTTCACTTTCTACCTACATTCCTGAAAACAATAACCAGTGCCTGTGAATGTTCACCAGTAATCTGCTGCAGCATTGGCCCCTCTCTAATTATTGACATGAAAGCGTTCCTTTCAAATACTTTTTCTTGGTTTTCCATTGTAGACAATTTGTCTCATGGAATGATGAGCACTGGTTGCACTTAAAAAAATGCACAATTCACACATCAGATACACATTATGAGGGACAGTTTTCCCTTGAGTAAACTGTCATCACCTCACCAACATGAAGATACTATTCCAGCCTGAATAAATTACGCATTAACACACCCAGAAAAAAAATAACTAACTATATTAACCCTAGTTAATAGGTAACATTCAAAGACTATATTACCTTTTCAAGTGATAAACATTCATTCTTAAATACAAATGTTTTGAGCTTTTTTCTTATGGAAGCACCAAAGGCAATGCAAACAGATGTAACAACTCTTAACAAAACCCCTTTTTGTACATGTTAAAAGAGTCTTCTTTCTAATTCTACAACCAATCATTCAGTAAAGGCAGACAAGATCAAATATTGTCAGTCTGTGAGTTCCATTCTCTCTTGCTTCTGGTTTTGCTTTTTCTTTATTTTCAATGCCACTCAAGGAAAGGAATTCTAGTTTGGGAGTAAGCCTTCATGTTTTGAAGGTAATGCTCAAGCAGAATGCAGAAGCAGGCCTCTTTTATCACATATAAAAATAAAAACCCCCACAAGCAAGCACAAGTAATTTGACATATCCAAGGAATGAATTTGCAGGACCACTGTTTACTTTGCTTTTACAGTTCCTCTTTCTGGACTCACTTTTGTCTAGTTAAATGTCCATGAGACCTTTGGAGGTCACCCCTTCATTGAAACATCATCTCTGGTAATAGTATTCTACAAATGTTGCACAGTTGCATTTCACATTAACTTGTGTAAAACATCCAGTTTGAACTTCTTCCAATTGCGGTTTTACTATCAAGAGTAACACATTTGCTTTGTGGCCATGAAGCACCTCAGCATGTTCTCTTCTATGACATCTGTGACCAACGCTAAAGCACTGTAGGGTTAGGTAATGTTTAATTTGGCTTCTCTTCCCAGACAATTTGACGTTTTAAATATTTGTAAAAAGGTAAGATAGTGCTCTACTATCATGTCTTTTTGGTATAGCACTTCTGCCTATGAAAAAGAAAAAAAAGGATGATAAAAGAATGATTGACATCAGCATTTTTCCTCATTCCATTTTCTTGATAATGACTCATCACTCAAATTAAAGGGCTTCCAAACTTTCTATTAACTTTCTTGCCATAATCAACAGTTTTGTAGACTAAGCGTTAATAAAGTTTCTCTGTAAATCTCTTTATGGTTCATATATTGTCTATTGCATTATACTATCTTTTGACCACATTCTATGGCTTTACTCAGAAGATACCTACTGGTAAAATCTAAATTAGTATTACTCTTGTGCTTTGAAATGAGGCTAAAGACAGGAAAATATCGACATGAAAACAACAGTGCCCTTCTGTATTGCTCTATATCAAGTATAATGTCAATTGCAACCCCTGGAATAGCAATGTGAATCTTTCTATTAACTGAGTTTTCTTACTTGGCATCATGCCACATTTTTGCTACTTTTACTCATGGCAGTTCTGCAAAACAATCCCACTTCTAGTTCATATAACAAACACTTAACACCTGCCAAAAGGCATGGGTTTACTGCAGTCCTGATAAAACCCTGAAAGTAATGAACAAGGTAAAACTGATGACTTTTATCAATGATTGTTATTGATGCTGCTGATTGTCTTGAAAGATATGACTGATAATTGTCTTGGCCCTAGACCACATGACATCCTCATCAGACCATTTCACTTCTCCTTTTCTTTTTCTGCCCTTATTTCCTTTTGTCCCTTTCCCTCATTTTTTCTTGCTTATATCCATTTGGTTAAAACAGATTTCCCTTTCTTCTTGTTTTTTAACTTTTACTTACTCCTTTCCACCTCCCTACCTGTCACTAGTGATGTCCCTTTTAGGTTATAAACCACTGAATATGGAGTGTATGTGGATGAATTATGTCTGTAGACATGAAAAAACATGTTTGACCCAACAGGTTACAAATAAAACACTATCACAGCAGAAGGGGAAGGAAGAAAGTCTTTAAGACTTAGTTATCGTCACTTCAGCTGCAGAAGAAATCATGTATTCCCTGGAAGCAGTACAGGTTTACACTCCACTCCTACTCTTTCAACACCATGGTAACTCTTGGTTAGAGGTAGCTTCTTTTGAGTGAGGAGTAAGTTGTATCAAGAACTCTGAAGAAATTCCACATTACTAGAATCAGTCATGGGAAAACCATTTCTTAAGTTATGTAATTTGTCTCTCTCATCACAGCTTTCCAATGTTGAGGACAATGACTTGATCTGCAGAGAGCACACACTTCACAGTAACTCAAAGTCACAATTACACTATCATTAAAGAACCCAAATATGCTTAAATTTAGCAATATACAGAAATACTTCACACACAAATAACATCAGAAAGTATTTTCCTAAACACTTCTGTTTTGTTCTCTCACCTTTACCTTCAGATAAGATATTTCCCAAAGTTAACTGTTCAACAGTCTAACAGTCTTAATGTCTTATTTTGCTGTTCTATTCTCACTTCACGAAAGGAATTTACTCCTAAGTAATGCCTGTGGAAACAAAACAATTTTGCCCGTGTTTACAGGAACAACTTTAACATTAGTTTCACTGGTGTTGTTTACTATCCATAGTTTGTATAATACAAATAATGTGTTTTCAAGGAGTTACTGCAATCCATCTTTTTTCCTGCTGGAGATACACACTAATTACACCAGCCTCACAGCAATGTCTTTGAGGGCTTTTTGGTTTGTTGATGAACAGCCTTGACTTAGCCTGTACATTTCGGTTTTGGGGAGGCAGATGTTTTGTTTCAGTTTTGAAGTTAATATAAGGAAGATTCATTAAGTTGTATTTATTTCCTTTGCATGATGAATGACAAGAGCAATAGCATTTGAACATCAGGAACTCAAGACCTGCTTCCCACCTGCTCCAAAAACCTCTCACCTCTATCTATTATTACCTGAGAGTGGTTCAAGGCCTCTCAGATGTGCAGGTGTAGAATTTCACTGGCCCATAAACATTCAGGGTAAAATAAATTTCAGCGTGCTTGTAGCAAGTGTGGGTAGAGCCCTTCCCAAATCTTCGTTCGCAAAGCCAAGCCATGAAACATTCGGGGTAAAATAAATACTGCGGAGCAGGAAAAAAAGAGTTGTGATTGTAGAAGGAAAGAAGGTAATATGTGCCATGAGATGGGTGTTTGCCACCAGCATTTATTCTTTCATATCACTTTTACCTTTTCAGGATGGGAGTATGGGACCCCCTGCACATGACCATAAGCAATTAGCTCTTTCAGTCTGGAGGGTTTTTATGACTATTTGAATAAATACCAATTCCAGCCAGAGTTATTTATTGATATGCATTCTATGTAACTCATTCAGTGTTAGAGAAACCCTCTGCTGTATCTCCCATTTGCCATCCCTTCCACTCCCTAAAAAGTCTTTCCAAGTTCTTCCATCACTAATATCAAAGAAAATAATTGATTTTGCTTCTCTCTCATATGTTTGTCTTGTGTCTGTTTGACCTCAAATTCTCTATTTTAACACATCACTGAATCACAGAACATTTGAGGCTGGACAGTCTCTAGTCCAACCCTCTGCTCAAAGCAGGACCAACTTCAACAGGTTGCTCATGGCCATGTCATTAAGTAACATGTGCCAGGGCTTTATACATGAATGGAAACTTTTAATTTGCTTCTAAGGAAATACTTAAAGCTATACTGGGGCTAAATTCCGATTTCATTAAAATCAGCTGTAAGTTGCTATTAATTTCATTGGGTGCATCTCTTCCTTAGAACTGGAACATTAAATGGAAGTGTATACAACTTAGTTTTCTGTTTATTCACTTAACAGAAGTCCTAGCTGTTCATGTCTCAACACTGAGATAATGATAAATTTAAAAGTCTGTTGCCTAATCAATCTTCATAACTAAGCACTGTTGTACCAGAAATGGTGAAAAAATAGCAAGATTAGTTAAAGTTTAAAGTTTTCTGCTCACTGATTGGTTTCTATTGCTTCATTTAAACAGAATTAAGCCATATTGGTATATAATTAGTTCTGCCCTTAGTCTCTGGCAGTATTCCTCTTTAAGTTATAAGCTCTACAGAGCAATGCACAACCATTTGTTTTTGTTACATTCTTATGTGAAGACCTATTACAAGAGAATCACAAATTCTGTGTTCTTCATAATTGATGAGAGGGTAGAAGAAACAGAATAAAGCCCTGTTCCATATTCACTTCACACAGCTAAAAGCTTTTCAGTTTGCAAATATATCACTGACCAATCTACAGATTTAGGATTTCGCTTATAATCTATTATAGTCAATTTAATGAAATAACCCATTCATTGTTAAAGTTATACCTCAGACAGGTATGGAAACGTCTTCAATTAGAAACTGTCTCCCTTTAACCTTACAAAAAGCCATCTATATATTTTCACTGGATGTTTTCTCCACTTGCTATAGTCAGTTGTTTGGCTAGGGAAAGATTGCCATTTGATATGTAACAGAGCACAACACTTAATTTCACTCACGTGGGGTCTGACCACACATCAGATACACACAGCCACAGTTCCTTAGGACTCCTTGTTGTTAATGACAGGTCTGATCACCTGCCCAGACTAAACCCCATTACAGCCATAGATCTGTGTCTCAAAAATAAATTGTCTACAGAACTTCAGCTGTCTTCCATCAAGCTTGGGATCTGTACAGTCTTCTGCTTTCCCATGTCTTGTGACATAATTAGGGTATATATGTAAACCATTAGGATTTCCTCAGTACCTTAGGAAACAGACTGATGCATTTAAACAGCTATTACCCAAGAGCTTTTGCTGCAGTGTTTCACAGATGTTTACAGTACAGGTGGTCTTTGGACTTTGAAACAAATATTGACTCTAGTACATGAAGTCAGGTTTCAGAAACCTATCTGCAAGAAGTGTTCCAGAATTTGTAAATTCTGGCTTCCTGACAAAGAACATTAGGTTAAATTCAGACAATTCTGTCTTTTTCTAGATATAAGGCCAGAAGATCCTTTTCTTTCATGTGGTATAGAACTGTAGTTACCTTTCTGGACCAAAAATCTTTGTAAGTCTCCCCTATGTGTACAGTCTATGCGAACAATGACCAATATTTGCAGATGTACCTCTTTCATGCTTGCAATGAAAATATTTACATACTTGAACTGTTTGATACAGGCAAACACATCTACTTAAACACTCCAAACTAATCTACTAAATAATACATAGCAGAATTTTACATGCATTTTGCATGACTGAAAATGACTGAACTATGTTGTGAGCTCCAGAATTAGGCTTATATGGTTATCTGGATGAAAAGATACAACATGCATCCAGTAACCATTTTAGTCATGATTCCTATCCATAGGTTACTCACAGCCTTTTCACAAATTCTCCCACTGTCATTGCTACAGAGCTCAAACGCACTACTGATGCTCTGAGGTCTGCAGGAGACTTTAAGTCATCTGATTGGTCACATCTCTCAGAAATCCTCCAACCTCCAACCAAAGTAACCTGACCTTGTTACTACAGTTGACTTAGACAAGGAATTGACACTCAGGTAGCAATTCCACATACTTCATCTGGGCAAATATATTAGCAAACAGCAAACATCATTATCTTTCATCTATGTCTGAAAGACTTCACTGCAGCTAGTCACTTAGCAGTCTCAGATAAACAAGTCTGACGTAAAACACAGCCAAAAATATTCTTAGATATCTGTCTAAATGGGGGACATTAAATAATGGATGACGGGTATGTACCATCAACCAACACAAGTATAAAAAAATGGTACTATACAAATATTCATATAGTAACCAGAACACACCAACATTTTTTTATGCCCATTCATAGATGAAATACAGAGTAGAAAACGGATCTTACCAAAAGATCTTCAGGCTTATAGACATATTTACCATCTCACAGTTTCATTATGACACTCTTCTCTTTTCCCTCCCTCTGAGTCCTTTGCCCTGATCAAACTAAAAAGCTCAGCACTTACGAGGTGTAATGATCTTCCTTCAACCCTTAACAAGAACACTTTTAGCAATGAGAAATGTCAGGACCAAGAATGTCACATCTTACCTGTTGCACTGAAACATGCAAAAGTGATTCAAACTAATAAAAAACCAAAAAAACTGAACAGGGGGGGAGGGGAACCCCAAGCAAACAAACCCAAAACCAACAAAAAAAACCCAAAACAAACCAACAAACAAAACCAAAAAAACCAAACCAAACCAACCCTCCTGAATATGACCTAGTACCAGTGAATTATGACTACACATTTCAGAATTTTGTTCTTAAGGTTTAAGATCAAGATCAATAATTTCTTTTTTCATTTTTGCATTGCAGAGTATTCAAGTTATGCAGAAATCACAGTACTCTAGAAAATGAAGCAGCAACACTAGATCACCTCAAGGAAGCAAAACCAGTTGTAGTCCTTTAAGAGGAAACTGTGCCTGCAGCACACTCTACTACTTGCACTCTGCCTAGGCAGGCAAAGACAAGGCCAGAACTATTAACTAGTCTCTTTACCATCTTAAACCCTACCCTAAATAGGCTACCCACAGGTAGCACATAGCTAACCATGTGCAAGAGCTGCCCTTAAGGTATATCTCCTTCTTTTATTTCAATACTTTTGGTTCTTTTTCTTTTTTCCCCTCTTCCAGGTTTTCCTACAAATCAATTTAAGGAGCGCCTTAGTTTCCTACATTCACATCAATCATCAATTCTGTTTCTAGGCAGAAGATTCTTTGCTGTTTCTGAGGTTGACAGCTTACAGGCTTCCTGCTACTGCTTCTCATGTCCACAATCCGTGTTGCTTGTAATTAAACACCAGTGTTGCCTTTGGCCTCCCAACGGTTTGATAAGAAGTCAGCCAGAAAACAGAGAACAGAGCAGACCTGCCATAACCAAAACCTAACAACTATTCTATCAACTCTAAGAAAAAGCATTTGACTCACACAAATGTGAAGGTTTGGACAGTGAAGTGAAAGATCCCATTTTCTGCTTTTGAAAATTAGTATTGAAATTGGCACCTAGCATACACTAGCTCCTCTAAGACAACCTCTTTTCTGTATCTTCAGAAATCTTGGCTAATGAGAAAAGTAATGGAAAGTTTATAATGCAGTTTATTGTTAAATTCTTCCCAAATGCTACCAATGGCTTAGCATCCCTACAGAAACAGTCGGAGAACAAGGCATTTAGAGGTTTTGGGTAATCAGTTCTCTTTTGTTAACTCACCACCTCTGCAGTACCATAAAACGTGTCATAGCATTCTGTAAGTCTTAAGAAGCAAGGACAAAGTTATTTCCATGTGTAATTATTTTTAAGACTCATACAGATATTTCCACAAATGTTTTACCATTCCTGCCAGCACAGACCTGTAAGCACAGACCTGATCTCCTTAAAACTAAAACAATTTTTACACAAGCAGAAAACTAGAATATGAAATTCATTTCAATACTTGGATTTCACAAATATCAATCTATCCAAAGCTGCAGGTCTCATTTTTACAGGGTATATAACATTGAAATATTGTAAACAATAAAAATTTATCTAACAGTAGGAATTAACTTATCCTACAGAACAAAGCAAGATTCAAACAAGTCAATCGATCTTTTTTTAAAGGTTAGATGGTTTTTTGATTTAAAGAAGTGTGAAGAATATTGGTGTATTGCTGCCAGCTACATGAGCTTACCACACATACAATTGGAAACCTTCTTGCAGTCACAGAATAGTGAGAGTTGTAGCTGCTGGAAAGACATTTGAAGAAACTGCACCAAAAAAAGTAACCTGCCTTTACAGTACTCTGTAAAGAGACAGGACAAATGCATAGAAATATATAGGTCTGGCTGTATTCTCCCGATTTTTTGTGCCAAGCAAATCCTGGGCAAATTCTAAGACAGATTTGCATATCATAACTGTGATGAGTTTCCAAGTGATAGTTTAAAAGAAAGCTAGAAAAGTCACATAAGGGTAAGGGGACAATGTGTGTGAGTTAACAATGGCCTACATCTGAGCAGTGGCAAAACATTTATCCTAAAGATATTAAGAGATCAGTGTCTATAAAAACATGATTTTTTGAGGTAAGAGAATAGTTAGCATCTCAGTATAGTGTTCTAGTATATGATCAGTGATCGTTCTTGTACTAACCTGACTCAATAGGTTTCAAATACAAGCAAATACAATAAAATTTAACCCAAGTTCAAATGAGAAACAAACTAGTGGTGCATTTTTACTACAGGCTCCACTGAAAAAAAAGTTGAAGAACAGCTGTCTCAGAACTTCACCACAGTCCCAGCCCTAGAAATTTTCAGCTGTCAGTGCCTAAGGGTAACTCTTCAGTGCAGCTAAGCTTACAATGAAACAAACAACAGATCCTGTTTCCAGGATTACAATTATCAGCTAAATAAATAGCATTTTTTAAACTTATCTATTAAACACATCAGTGGCAAAACCGCAATTGCTTAAGATAATAATGAACCAAATACAGGTGTGTCCACACATAGCCAGTCGTTTCTGGAAGAAAGTACATCCAAGAGGTGGAGTAGAAATTAAGCAGAATGATTGGAGAAACCCAACACACTCCCAGGAATGTGACTTGAAACTGAGCAAAAGGGAGCTGCAGTGCCCCTTTGCTGGAAGTGGAATGATAAATAAGAAGTGTTTGCTCTCCCCAATCTTCCCCACAATAATTCATCTATTTCTGCAGTATCTTCCCTGCATGTAGTTTGAGTCAATCAATTATCTCACATTTAAGTATATTAAAAGTTTAGTAACTAGGAGATGGCTTCTCAAAGGTAGAACTCATGTTCATGTTAGTTGAGAGCTCAATCCTCTTATAATTTCAACCACAGCTTTTTCAGCAACTTCAATGAGAAGACTGAAGTCCTTGGAAACTGGTTCCTCAGTACACCAAAAGTGGTTTGCCTCAATTTTTTTTTTTTAAACAAAACAATAACAATCAGCTTTATAATAGAGCTGAAAATACAATTCAGTTAATTACAAAAAACAGTCTATCCAAAATACTGATCAAGTTCAAACATACTTCCTCCTCCTCCCATAGGAAAAATCAGTATCTTTATCTGGAATCTGCTAGACAATGTCTAAATTATAGAGGAACTACTGAACAAAATAATTTCTTTTGTCCAAAAACCAATTTGCTGAACTCAAACACCAAGGGGTTCTACCATGAAAATAAAGTCACATTTTTCACACTTGACTTTCCCAAGATTGTGGGAAAAAAAGCCCCAAAACTTTTATGATAGCAACTTCAGTTGAGATCCATGAGTGACTACATGCAGAGAGAGCAGAAGCTCCTTGGAGAGTTCATTACAAGATTCCTAAAACTTCTAAATACTCCTTAGAGAGGCTAAGATTATCCAGATGACTTTGGCATGATAGGCCTAAATATCAATTTCTTTTTCTAAATCAAGCCCAAGCTTCACATCATCATTTAATGTACACTGAAATTTTAAATTACACTAGATGCTAACTAATGGGGAAAATCTGGGTATATATTTCTTATCAATACAGAGACATCAATACAGCCTTTGTGACAGATAAATAAGATTAATCAACAAGAAACAAATGACAACTTCTCTGCTCAGTACATTACTTGACTGTATGCCTTGGATTTACTTTCAGGTGATAATACAAACATGCCTGGCATTAATAATAAAATCATTTCAATTTCTGGCCATTGATTCTGGATGACCTACAACTAAAGATAAAATGAAAGCACTCCGTATCTTCACACAGGCCCTAATGAACCTAATTTGTCATGATGTAGCACCTTCTAATTTATTTCAAATACAAAACAGTATAGATTACAAAAATGCTGATCTCTGATCCAAGTTAAACACTGATTTTGGTTAATTTGAATGATTCTATGAGGTGCAGGTTAAGAAGGAAGGCCCACAGCATTTAAGTTATACAGACACATCTGAGAACTCTCAAATGCTGGCACTGAGTCTTCTGCTTAACTTCGTAAAAAGTTTGCTACACTGTGACAGCTCAATTAAATGGCAGTGTCCTCTACCTGGCCTCTATCCTTTTCTCTATTAGACAAATAAATTTTGGTCTACATATACACATTTATATAAGTGTTTATAATAGTATAACTTCTTCCATTGTATTGGTTATAACAAATACACAAGTATAAAGCACAGTGACTGCATGAAGGATTATAAGAGTAGTGCCAGAAAACAAACAAAAGTTTTAGAACTCCCCCAAAAAACAAACAAACAGAACCCCTCCAAAACAAAACAAAGGCAAAAAAAATACCAAAGAAAACCAAAACCACCAAAAACCCCACCACAAATACAGACCCAAAAAAGCAAACAAGTGTACTGGTAAGATATTTTAAAAAGTACCTCAGTCCTTATCAGCAAACAACAGGTTTAAACTCTCTTTTCTAGCTACAGTCAATAGACAACACTGTTCTTCTTCTAACCTTACAGGAAAAACTTCACAGAACAGAAGTAAAGCAGTTAATAGTTGAATTCAAATGTGAGTAAACTGTATTAGCAAAGTTCAGAGGAATTCAGTTTTACATTTAATCCAGACCAATTCATCTGGGTCCCATTCCCATTAGCAAATTACTGTATAAGGCTTTTGCTTGCAAAAAGATAAGTTAGTTCCTTTAGACTACGAAAACCATCCATCATAAGAAAAGGGAGTGCAAACTTAATAAAGCCTATTCTGTTAAAAGATAACATTAATATGTGCTTGCTGTAACATGTATTTCTCCTTTCTTACATTGCAGAGTTGAGTTACTGTCCTGGTGAGCAGATTGATAGTTAATCTGAATCATTTTGTCCTATTCTGGGCTTCATATCTGTTTTCATCCTTATGCTTCAGTATTATTGGAATGAGAACAGCTGTGAATGGGCACATTACTATCAGCACATTCTGTGAGGGGTCTGTACATGGTCTGATAGCAGCTTGAATAAGACTGCTCTTATTCTGAAGAAAGGAAAAATGACAATTTTATAAGTCTTCTTTCAGTATTTAGCACCTTATTTTCAGTGACAGTTTCCACCATGTGCCTCTGAATGCCACCTTCTTCATTCCACAAAAATGTATTCAAAGGAAGTGCAAGCTATAAAAAAAAGTTACATTAGGTAATTGCCTTTTTTTATTCAGTATAAAACTCTAGGTTTTATGCAGAGGTTAAACTCTATTAACACTTCTGAAATCACATCATGTGCAGTAACTAGGATAGCTATCTTCTCACCTGTTCTCTTCCTGTTCCGGGCTCTAGCTTGCTATACTCCAAAGAAGGTGAAAGTTCAGAAAGAGAAGGCAAAAATTATCTTAACCTGCCTTAGTTTCCCCTTCAGGTTTAGACACCCAAGCAGAAGCCATCTTTGCCATGAACTACATTTCCAAGTTACCTACAGGTTGGTTTGCACCTCAAGAAAGCACTGAGCCAAGAACTGTTTACTCTCTTGTCCCATATCCAATTAAAAAAATTCCTATAAAGCTGCAGAAGGTGAATAATGCATTACATCTACACACAAAATCTTGAAGAAATGGGAATTCCTACAAACAACATTTGAACAATACCTTCTGTACAGCAAAGGAACAGGTATATTGAAATCTACAATTTTATTTTGATCCTTATTAAGCCATTTTCTAATAGAGTTTCCATCCAAAAATTCAATTCCTATTTTGAAAGAAAAATGGGGAATATGTACTGCAGGATTACAAAGAAAAAATCAGTTAAAAATAAACTGAAACAAAATGACAAACACTAGTTGCAATTTTCATGGCCTGTAACTGACAGAGCCCCCAGTGTGCTTATTTAGGATGCACTCTAGTGGACACACATATACCAAAATCAAACAAAGATACAAATGCTATGAAAATATTAAGAAATAAATGAAGGTCATGTGATATTACAACGATTTTCTAGCCTGTTTTAAAACAGTCTCTTGAATTTGAAGGCTGTATGAAGGCTGAAATTTTTGTAGTCAACATGATTGGACATGAAATGTAAATGGACATTAGTTACTTATCAAGTTTTAAAAATTTTACTCTAAAGTACGAGATTCAGTTATATATACTGGCTCATAAGAAAACCTCCAGCTATTTATCCAATTACTCCATCCCTTTGAAATTGGCACAGGAAGCTGCTGTGTCTACAGTGTTAACAGGTGTAATTAGAACTGCAGTATCTTAAAGCATGTCCTTAAAATTATATTTAATAGTAACAGTTAAAATACTATAATCATAAACTGTGACAAAATCAGTTTACTGCAATGTCAACCATAAGGGCATATTCGTGCCACCAAACAACTATCATAGAAATTGCAAACCTATACCAACACAGATTAAATGTAGATAGAAAGCCTGACCACTTAGTCACAAAAGTAGTTCCATTTTTAATTACTTAAAAGGTACACAAACATTTCCAAATATTTAAACCTGGCAGAGTGACATTTTTCTGTTTTGATTTTAAGGTTATTCATGTAAGATATGCTAGCTAAAAGCACTCAAAAAGCAATGTAGCAGTAAAAAAGACCACAAGAAATTTTAAAAAAGGTATACTTTATTTTTAGGGGAAAGATAATATGCTACTACACCAAAAGTCATTAGTGCTTACGATTTTAAAAATTGATAGGATTATGCTTATCTGAGCTACATGAACCAAAATTATGCAGAGCAAAAAAATACTTATTATGCAATTGACCTTTGCCTGTGCAGTACAGAGATATTTTTAAGTTTGCCGAAGATAGAAAAACCCTTAGAGCCAGCAATAATAAAATTAAAGTGAAACTATCACAAAAATCTATTTAATCCCAAAACTGACGAATGCTGTGATTGCATTAACTACACACTAAATTTGTAATGAAAGATATTTTCATTATACAATATTGCCAGTGACTTAATGTTAATTGTCCAACTAACCTGTATTAGAAGACATTGAGATGTAAAGGCACATTTTATTGAAGGATTTCTTAATGCTGATGTCTTCTTCATTTATAATGAACAGACACAGAACATTTTTGACAAATATCAGTGATCACAGGCATCTATTCTTATAAAAACTAATGCATCTTCAAGGATTATAAAACTTATTTTTATAGATAACTATGGATCAAGTTAAATATTGTTCTTCATTTCTTTAGAAGTAAAGCTTTGAGAAATAATTATGGTATTTAGTAAAGACAACGTAGATTTCACTTGTTGATTTACAAATTCAAGACAAATGCAGGAAAGATTTAAAAACTTGACTAATCAAAACTGATATGCAGACACTTGCAGCTCACCTAGTATCACACAATACCCAGAAAAGGTTATTAT
This sequence comes from Pachyramphus minor, assembly GCA_013397135.1. Taxonomy (NCBI): domain Eukaryota; kingdom Metazoa; phylum Chordata; class Aves; order Passeriformes; family Tyrannidae; genus Pachyramphus; species Pachyramphus minor. The sequence continues at coordinate 344,483 of VYXB01006897.1, read as the reverse complement.
AAAGCCCAGAACAAACACCTAGAGCTACTAAAATCGCCTAATGATTTCTAAGAGACAAAATATTCTACTATATCTGTCAAATGAGTCAGAGTTAAACTGATCTTTTCCAAATACTTTGGAAAAATCTTCTGATTGGATTTTTACATCTAGTTTCATGTGCAGAACTCTCTCTTCATCTTCTAATCTGTGGAGCATTCCCTTTCTCTATCAGAAACCATACAAATTCTTGAAAAATCTTTTTTCAAAAATATTTCTTTTCATATTGATTCAAATTATCATACTGTAGCATCTACCATCAAATAATACCAACACATTAATTTTATCTGTATTTATTATGGTCACACTTAAAGTATCAATGTGAAACAAGCAGAAAGTCGATTTGCTGCTCTCATTTAAATTGCTGTTTTCTTCCTCCAAGTCAGCCATGCTAGCTACAATGGTTTAAGAATGAAAAGGAAGAATCAATGCCAGAATTAACAGACTTCATACAAACACCCTGAAAACAAACACACTGAAACAACAGATATGTAAGTCACTTCTATATATAAAACACATAAATCAAGATATTACAGTTCGGGATAAGCAAGTATTGAGGAGATAAATATATTTACTGCTTTCAGGTCAGTTCAGAACTTTCTTCTGCTCCTTCTGTGAGATCTGTTTTACTCTAAAAAACAACAAAAAAAATTCTATCACTTAACCAGAATTCACTGAACTTTGTTAAAAGGAAAACAGTAAAAAACTGCACATGATAGACAAGTTGGTACTCATCGGTATAATCATGTATTCTCTCATTCAGTGGGATACAATGAATGTTATCAGCCTTATTATAAAATCCAGCAAATCTGGATGAAACATTGTGATTCTGAGGGCAGAACTGTTTCAAAAGTAAATATCTATATATTTTATTTTATTGACTGTTCTTAATTTTTAGCTTAATTCAACAAACGTATAACTGTTAAACCTCAACATTACCAAAGGCCAATGCAATCTAACTTTAAACAACTTTATGCATGAAAATTTGGAAGACGCCACATGTAAGAAGCAGCAGGAATGTTTACTAGTTATTTTAACTTTGGGCAATTTGCTTATTTAAGAACACACAAGACATGCCTGAAGCCTCAAGAATAATTTTTCATATGCAACTATCAGAAAATTAGAAAAATTGGGGCTATACGAGATACTGAGCATTCATCTGATTTACCTTAGTGGAAAAAACACCTGTGAAAACCTGACCATAAGAACAGTCATAAGTATGTTAATAGTATACTTAGAGAATACTCATAAAACAGGCTGTTATTAAAGTAGATTTAAGCAGAAAGCATACTAATATCACAATATAAACTCTGAGCTAGAATTATACTACTGAGACCAGAAATAAAGTGAGCAAACTATTAAAGTCAATAAAAGGAAAAGCTTTCTGCTAATGATGTACTAAAACTAGTATATCAAAATCTCAAGTTACCACACTTGGAATACTCTAACTGGAAAACGTCAGACAAGTATCAGTATCTTTATGACCAATGAATAGTCAAAGCTGAGTGATTTTGCAGGAGCTGCTATCATCTGTTAAAAGCACTGCCTTGCCTTGCTTTAAATGAAGGCTGATTCGTGTTCTCTCATTTCCTTAGACTGTCAAGTATAAAAGGAATTAAAAACTCTGAATGGCTTAACTTGTTCTAGAGAACAGGCTATGGACAGTTTGGAGGTTATGACCAAAATACCATCCCTTAAAGCCAAAGGAGAGAACCAATAAGAGTTTAAACCTTTGATAGGTCAGCACAGAACAGCAGATCTGTGACAATCATTCATTTGTAATCTCTCTCTAAACACTTACCTCAGGCTGTCCACTCTGATCTAGCTCCTCCTCAGCTTTGGTCAAGTCAGGTGTTCCAGGTCTATCTGTAAGTTCAGATGCAGTCTTTTCATCTTCCTATGGTAACAAAAACCAGTTTTCAGTTAAAAATGCTCCATGTTGGGAAATCTACAGAGAATATTTTAAGTATGTTAAAAAAACATTATGTATCAATATAAGGAGAACTCTTTAGGTACGTACTATAAAATTTGTTAGTATGTGAATATGGTATTTATATGCCTTTAAATATTCTTACTTTTTTTTAATAACAGCAATTTTAGTTTAAATTTCTACATATTAATTTTTTCTGTCACTTTCATATTCTCATCTTTTTACAATTATGTTGTATTTTAACAGAGTGCTCTAAAAACTTCTATATTTCTAAAATATTATGTGCTCCACAAATTTAAGAGCTTTATTGAGATAAACATGTCAATTATCAGTCTATGTTTTTACGGAAGTAGCATTAAAAGACCATATTAAAAGACTCAGACATCTGTTCACACACTCTTCTGTCAGTATAAATTCCGATGCACCAGGAAGATCTCAGAATCAAGAGGCATCACAATTCTAAACCACAGTTCCTTTTCCAGGTACAGCAAATATACTTTATACTTTATATATATATATAAAGTATATATACTTTATACTAACACTCTGTAAAATATTACTGTCTCAATACTTAAGTCAGACATGCTTATGTTGTTATAACTTTGTCATAAATGCCATGAAGGAACGTGAAAGCATCAGCTAAAATGACCCGGTGCGAAATTTCACAATAGATTTATGCTCTGTTCTGAATATATACTAATTAAACCTAATAGAACAGACCAAAGTTCAGGTAAAAAATTCCAGACTGCAAAAACAAGGCATTAGACATTTTTACCCCATTTACTTTGTTTTTAAAAAGTTATATTATAATTCAAAACTCGTGGGCTTCTGCCTTGTGTTTCATAATTGATGCCCGCATCTGGAAAAGATGCTGATTCATGGTATTTTCAAACTATCAACAAAGCTTTGGCTTAAACCTTTTGATCTTCCTGCTGCAACTGCATGTTATCTTCTTTACTCTGCAGTTCCAGCTTCTTGCGTTCTTGCTCCAACTCAGCCTGCAGTCAGTTTAAGAAAGGACAAATTAGAGAGAAAAAGCCCACATTCATATTTCCACCACACTGCTTACAATGCATTTCATAAGTGAAATCACAAATAAAACAAAAAGGAAGCATAAAACCTAACTGCCATGCTAGTAAGAAAGTCCTTTCAGTATCATCTGGCTCAACATTTTCAAAGGTTTCAGACTCTCATGGATAACAAGGCTTTACTACCAGGAGGAAGGAGAAACACTTAACTAAAGCTAGTGTACACACTTTGGATACTGTCTCATTTCATATGCTCTTTATCAGTCTATATTAGTTACCTCCTATACTTTGGATTAAGTTCTTTGGTACTTTAGATAGCATCTAGCACAGATAGATGAATCAAACAGTACCAAATCTATAGAAAAGACTGGTAAGCAATGTCATTAACATTAATCATGTCCATCAGCATCCTTTAGTATTTCCAGTTGGAAAAATGTAATAGAAAGGGTTTATTATCTGTAAGCATAAGTCCTATTCCACCAAAAATTCAGACATTTCATAATCTAAGTAGTTACATTCAACAGCACGAGAGAATACTGTTAGCTCTTGCATTTTGTGAGCAGTTATAACAAATACAGTCATATTGTTGTAACTACTTTTCATGTTCCTTTTTTGTACATATAATCAAAATTTGCCTGAGTATATGGCCACAGACAAAATTGTTAGGTTAAGAAATGCATCTAACATGAGTATTGTTCAATATTTTTCCATAGTTTACATGAAATTATTTATTCAATTCTCTGTGAAATATCTCTAGACACAAGCCTGTATTCTTATTTCTATTTACTATTTTTAATCGCTCATGAATGCCTTCAGCACATAACTTCTGGTCTGCAAATTAGGAAATTCCAAATTTAAAAACTGCAAGCAAAATAGAATGAATGCATCTTACATTAGAACTGGGCTTCATGTGAGCAGCACAAATTCAAAATTACACTTTTAACACTGAATGTAAGCCATGTAAAAAAAATCCAGTCAGATCATGCCAACACCACCACAGCAACACTGAGGATCTTGCACATGTTATGAAGTTCACATGACTCTTTTATAAAGAATAGGTACAAACAGAAATGTTGTATTTACTTCTCATAAATCCAAACAGCATAGGATTCTAATTGCTTTATGCCAACAGAAAGCTCAGGTAGCTAAGGAAACAAAAAGGCACCTCACTGCATCAGGCTAAACATGCTGCTTAAAAAAGCAATCTTCATTCACTGATTCCAACCATTTTGAGGACTCTCTAATTGTGTATGCATTCTCATTATCTTTTTTTTGCATCACTGATATTACACTGAAGCAGCTTGAGATAATGATTGGTTATTACTCTCACACCTCATAGCCTTTTTGCAATGATTTCTAGCTTTATTTGCATCAGCTCTTGCTCATAATTAACGACAGAGGATAGTCTTCTTTTCAGCTACTTCTCAAGTAAATCTTATATTTCACCTTAAGTGCCTTCATTTTTAATAACATTTTAGTGCATAGTAAGTTTTCCTACCCACATGGTGACTAATAATTTCAGTTTTTCAGAAAAGTGAGATTAAAATACTTGTTTTATGCCAACTTTATCAAAATCATCATAGATTAGAAGTATAGAAAGAACTACAAAATACCACAGCACCATATGTTATTTAGAAATACGCATTATTAAATATTATTAACCTGCCGTTGTTCTTCAAGTTTCTGCCGGATCATTCGCTCTTCTTCCTCCCTTTGTCTTAATAGTTCAAGCTCTGCTAGTGCTGCCGCCCGTTCTTGTTCCAGCACAGCACTCTCCAACATTCTCTATTTCAGAAGTAACACAGAACCAATTAAAAAAAAGGGAGAGATATATACCATCAATTATATTATAGTTACTTTTTTTTCCTAAGTTGGATCTACCTTTTTTTCTTCATCTAAGTTTCTTCTGTAACGATAAATCCAATGTGCAAGATACTCTATTGGATCTGCTGGCCGATGCTCTACAACCTCTGCCAGTCCCTTTTTCAAGCAATCTCCCAGGCATTCCTTCAGATACTGAGACTCCATCCCAACTTACTAACAAGAAACAGACAGGTATTAACCATCAATGACAGAATTAAACTAGAGGGTTAAAAAAATTGTTGCCTCAGACAGTTAACTCTGAACATGATATCATTTTTATGAACCTTGCAATTTATACAAAAGAGTTACTTAAATTTAGTATTGGTTTAGTTCTTATAAGCTCCAGTGATAGGTCAGTTACACCAGTCATTGCAGGAAAAAACCCCGCCCAACTCCTCCTCCCCTTACTGTTTAGATATGTATATTTCACAAACTACTTAGAAATATGCTGGTAATGCTCGGTCTACGTGACAGCAAATAAGGCAAAAAAGCACAACAGCACATTGAATATCTATATATAAGGCTTCTAAGAACAGTGAATAACTGTAAATGATTAAGGGCAGATTTTAATTTGAACTAACATAGCTCTCTTTAAGATACATATTCGAGACCAGGGCTTGAAGCAACCACTCTATACAATCATGAAAGGTACAAGTCTCTGATCACGCACAAGGTTTTACTCGCCCTATTTCTGCAAACGTGACTTTTCCTTTACTGCCAAGGGCACTCAATCCCCTTGACGCAGCCTAGCCCGTGCGGGGCAGAGAACCCGGACTCTTGGCACTATCCTGGGCGCGGTGGCACAGTCATGAATTCCGTCCCCCCCTCTGCTTTTACGGCGGCTCCTGACGCGGCGTGTCTGGGACGAGCTATGACGGCCTGCAGGTACGAACAGACGTGGATTATCCCACCCCTTTTCACCTGCCTCGCCACCCACGCCCTCCGCCCCCGGGCTCTATTTAAACACAGGCGAGGCCTCCACCGTTTCCTTGCGTTACGCGCGGGGTGGGCTCGCTCCTTATCCATGTGCCTGGTGAGCTGATTTCCTGGGAGGACCTGGCACGTTACTCCGCTGCGGTATTGGCACGCCCTTGCTTCTGATGCCGCACTGCAGCTGCTGGCCTTCCCTCGGAGATTAGCTCTATTCCTGCTGCCCTCCCCGACAGCAGCCGCTGGAGCCCTGGTATAGCACCTCCAGCCCGACCTACTCCCACCGGCGGCCTGGCCCGGCCCGGCGGCTGCCGGCGCTTCCCACCCGCTCTGGCAGCGCCCCGGACGCGCGGGGTTGCCCCGCAACAGCGCCTCTACCGGTCCCTGGGCGGTGTCTCCCAGGGAAAAACCCAGTTTAAATGCGCTTGACGCCCTCACTCTGTGACCGGTTTCCATTCACAACAGAAAGGAGTATTTGAGAGCATCTTCAACCAGCCCTGTCTGCAATCAAATAGCAACGCGCTGACCCTTCTCCGTTGATTTAGGGGATTATACACATCTGTGCATGCGGACACATAGATAAAGACTAGAAAGCCATTCAGGGAAGAAAATATTCTTAGGATTTCAGCAAAAGGAACCTGAGCTAACATGGAAGAACTCTGGAGCCAAGTACAGGGTGCGTTTTTAAATAAACGCTTTTTTATGGATTTTGAACTTCCAGCTTTAAGGCAGAGTGGTATTTTCTCCTTGGCTGATATCCACCTCAAATTTGACCAGTTGTTTGCTTTACTGGTAAACTTCTAATTAGGTATTAAAAAACACTGCAAACAACTGCAGCTGGAAGAATTAATTCTGCGCTGATATTAATTTCCAAGCTTAACGGCGCTCACGTTGTCTTGGCAGTTCCCAGGCAGAAATGGAAGGCTGCAAAAGGACTGCTTTCCTGAAGGAAAGGGTTGTACGGGAGTGATGGAGCTCCATGAGAGGTAAGGAGCCGGCTCCACGAGGACAGAAGGCAGTGAGAAGGTACCGGCCGGGGGGTGTCGCTGGCGCCCCGCGCACACAGAGCGCAGCCGCCCGGCCCAGGCAGCCCCGCGGCCATGGCGGCGGAGCGCGGCAGGGCGGCCGAGGCCTGCGTGGGGCAGGTGGTGCTGCCCGGGGACCTGCTGCTGCTGCCCGCGCACTACAGTGAGGACGCGGAGGGGGAGCGGCTGCGGCTGAGCACGGGCGCGGCGCCCGTGGGGCGGCTGCTGTGCGGGCCGGGGCTGCGGCGGAGCGGGGCCGGGCTGCTGGTCACCAAGTGCGGGCTCCTGCGGCACCGGCCCGCCGGCCCCGGCGCCTACTGGGTGGACTCGCAGCAGAAGCGGGTGAGGCTGCGGGGGGACCGGTGTGTGTGTGTTTGTGTGTGTTAAACCCCTGACCCATGTGTGCTCCTGCTCCGTTCCAGTACGTGCCGGTGAAGGGTGACCACGTCATTGGGATCGTGACGGCCAAGGCAGGGGACGTGTTCAAGCTGGATGTGGGTGGCAGCGAGCTGGCGTCCCTGTCCTACCTGGCCTTCGAGGGCGCCACGAAGAGGAACAGGCCGAACGTGCAGGTGGGTGCGCTGTTGAGCTGGCGGTGATGCTGTAGCCGTGTCTTTTGGTGGTGCTTCTGTTACGTTTTAGTAGCTTCAGTTAGGGGAGTTTTTGTAAGCCGACTGTAAAAGGGCGAGTGCAGGTCTGCTTGCAAGGATTTTGCCTGGGCCCTCCTCGGAGGTTTTTGCACGGTTAGGCTGCGGGCTTTCAGAGGTTTCTTAAAAGCACTGTAAGTGGTGTGGTTTGGTCTCTGTCAGGTCGTAGGCTTCCTTGCTCTCACTTTTTAATTTGCCCATAATATTGCCTGTAGCAGATGCAATTGACAAGTAATGTGCATCCACAGGGGCACTATGAAGTAAAGGTTTTAAAGCAAGCTTATATGCCATGTGATGCTGGTATAAAATGCTTGTGTCTGTTTTGGGATTTCTTGAAGACACTTATAAACAGTTGCAGCTTGCTTAAACTTTTATTATCATTAGGATCTGAAGAAAGAAGAATTAATATATAGTATTTAAAAAGAACAGAGTTATTTAACTGCCTTAAATAAAATTCTGTCCTTTTACCTTACAAATTTGAGTAGTAGTACAAGAGAATTGTTTGTAGAGGATGCTGTGTTTAGTAGAAGAAAAGAAAATTAAATTTCTGAATATACCAGTTTATTTTTCTATTGTGACTGTTTTAAATATATTTTGTTGCCTCACTAGAGGATCTTTATCAATAATCAGTATTTGTTACAAATGTACAGTATGATTTTCTCTTCTGCTTTTTGACACTGCTTTGTTTAGGTCGGAGATCTTATTTATGGTCAGTTCCTTGTAGCAAATAAAGACATGGAACCAGAGATGGTCTGTATAGACAGCGGTGGAAAATCAAGTGGAATGGGAATAATTGGACAAGATGGCTTCCTCTTTAAAGTTTCCTTAGGTCTAATAAGAAAGTAAGTACTAAGAGACATAAGTAGTCAGTCTAATATGTAATATGGTATGTAGGATTTGCTAATTGTTTCCTCTGAGCAGTGTGGGCAATTTGGTAATCAGTGTGTGTAGTTCTTATGGTGCACTTATATCAGTTGTGCTGAATATGAATACTGACTTAGGAGCACTTATTCTTCCTCTTAAGAGATTTAGATGCTTTTCTGTGTAGTGTTGCATGACCTGTTTTAAAAAAAGTGACATGGTTGCCAAGGCAGCATGGAAAATAAAGCTAGTGTCCTAGCTAGCTTTATTATCCAATATCAGACATTCACGATAGTGTATGTACAGACTATCTTGGAGTTTACAAAATGGAGATGCTTACTGTCCTTTTGCTGCTTAATGGAATAGTGGGGATATACATTTGGCTGACAGCTGATCAAAGGGGTTTGGAGTTTCTAATGCTGATGTAAAGACAAGATTTTTTTTTGTGACTATCAAGAAATACCAGATTATATGGATAAATGATAGTCAAGCTTTGTTGTTGCCTTTTGGGTGGTTTTTTTTTTTGCTTGGTTTTGTTCTTTGCATAAGCAATCTGGAGATGTAGAGCCACTGTTTCACACTTGTAATTATTTGTTTTCCAAATTTTGTATGCAAGTAAAGCCATAACAAGTAGTCTGCTAAATCCTGATATGTTTTTCTTCTTTGTGAAGCTGTTCAAGCTTGATTTAATCCTAGACATATTACAGTATTCTTGAATTTTATTTTTCAGTATGCTGCCAGCTAATAAAAATAAAGTAGTCTGTTTACTGATGTTAATATTGTCTCCGATAGTAGAAAGGAAGTCCTGTTTTGAAAGATGCCTCTTGGGTGTCAAATTGCTAAATAGCAGCACTTTAAGAATGTCACTTTGTCAAATAGTGTACTTTTAGACTTTATTAAATCATACAATTCTTATAATACTATCAATTCACTTAAATTTGGTCAGGTATTACTTCCAAATCTTAATTAGGAAAAAACCCTGCTAAATTCACAACTCTCGTATTTTTTTAGGTGGATATATTGATACTGTACTACTATTTTGGATGTATATTCAATTTGATCATCCAACCTTTTGGTCTTGCTTTAGTGCTGGTGTTGTTACTGATGATAACAATATGGTGTCTGTAAATGTAACCACTTCTTCCTCTTACTTTTTTTTTAATCTTATTTACAGACTCTTGGCTCCTAAATGTGAAATAATTCAGGAGTTGTCACAATTATACCCATTTGAGCTGGTGTTGGGAATGAATGGAAGAATATGGGTAAAAGCAAAAACAGTTCAACAGACTTTAATTATAGTAAATATTTTGGAAGCCTGTGAGTATATGACTGCAGAACAGAGAAGACAAGCACTTGCCAAATTGTCGGGAAACTGATGAGAGAAAACTTTGAGGATTTGTTTACGATGACTGTAGGGTGTTTTTGTTATTTTTTTGTATTCAGATTTATATTAAAAGCCATTTTTTAAATGAAGTATTGTGCTTTGGTTGTTGTTCATTTCTCTTCTTCTTCCACTCAGCTTGTTCTTGTCTTGTTTAGGAACTTTGTTTTTCCTCACTTTTCTGATTATGAAGCCCTGTTTATGTTCATGAATTTTCTGACTGATGTGGAGATGGTCTTTAGAAGGTTTCATTATCTGTGAGTTTTGAAGTGTAACTACTTGAGTCTTCTTGAAGAAAATTGTTCGTTTTATAAACAGAATATATTTGCTTTTTTAGTTGTATTGAAACTTCAAACAATACCTCTTTACTTAGGGTAGCAAAAAGTATCCTGTGGCTCATTCATTCTGGTCAGGTGCTCTTATTTATACAGTCACATGAAGTGATTATTTAACATTTTATGAAATTTGGGAATAGAAGTGCAGGCAGAGAATACCAGAACACAGTTACAGGGTGTAGCATAAAAAAAATCATAGGGTGGTTAAGGCAGATGATCAGATAAGACCAAACATGCTCACACTGACCTTACCACTTTCACTAAAAGATAACTTGCCTAGTGGTATTAAGGAGATAGTGATTAGGACATATTAGCCGTGTGTTTTTTGATTCTAGGCACTGGATTTACTTTCTTTAGTTCTAGCATGAAAATACCATACAACTTTGCGTAACATTTAACAAAATCAGTGTTTCAAAAAAACCCCTATGTTAGGCTTCTTTATGTAGTAGTTCCTCACATGCATGTAAAGGAGATGCTGTCCTGGGAAGGGTAAGTTCTCAGTATTTAAGTATGTGAATATTGAATTAATGGAAGGGTAATTACTGGTGCCTGCCTCCTGTGGGAGAAAAGCTTGACTGTATGTGCCTGATGAACTGCGTTGCAGCTGTTAGGCAGCTATTTACATCTGTGATGTTTTGTGGTTCTTAATAAACTAAATAGTTTGATAGCAATAGTTAAAAGAAATTAGAAAAAATGGATTAATTAGAGTAAGCCTGAATGCCATCTTAATTGAAGTGGAAACAAAGTTTTTCCTGTTTATTCTGTATTGCATCCAAAGTTTGATGATAGGGTGTTTTTTGGCATCTCTGTCATTTAGAAATTGCTTCAATTCAGAGCCACTCCTCTGAGTAATCTGTAAATGCTTACCTAGGGCTTCCCCTGATTCAACAAAAGCACTACTCTAATGGCTTCCAGGTGAGTCTAATGGTTACAATTCAAAATTTTAGTGACTTTCACTGGCCTTCCTGTTTAGCATTTAGGGCATTGCTTGTCTAGCTTGGTAGACCTTTAGTCATCTTTTTTCACCTGTCACCGCCTAGGTGAAGTGATTTTCACATCCCATAAACCTTTTAGATCTATATCTCTCACTACATATGAAAAGCTGTAAATTAATAAGAATTTCACTAACTGCTCTTCTCCAGAGTTTTTTTTCTGTTTCAGCTATCTAGGGCCTCTGCAGGTTGTCTGTTACTGGAACAATAGCTGGCATACGCAGAAAAGCATTTGCCAAATGACCTCAGGGTGCTAACATGGTTTTTCTGTGAATATTCTTGGATCAAAATAGTAAAACCACAGGAATGGGGAATGATGGATCATTTCCTGAAGAGTTGTGGCTTGAAATTAAATTAGCCTTACCACTCCCCTTTACCTAAGCAACCTTCTTTCTCTCCCAGAAGTCTGAGTTTCAAACCTAGTCTGCAAGATACAGGAACAATCCCAGTTTTTAAAAACACCGTTGTAGGGCAGCAGAGCAAATGGTGACCTTGAAACTTCTCAACATAATCAGCCCACTATTTCACACATTATTCTGACCCACTGTCAACTGCTGATCAGCCAAATAGAAATGTAGTTGAATTAAGAAAAAGATACAAAATGCAATAAAATTATGGTTGTTTCTAAGTTAGCACAATAGTGTAACCACAAATTTCTTGGGTTTTAGCCCCTACACAATCCTTTCCAGTATGTGCTATGCTTAAGTTTATTTTTGACAGTTTATGCAGTGGAAGAAAATGATAGTAGATGTGAACAAAATAGGTGTGGGGAGAAACGTTTGAAAGTAAGTACACTTAAACACATTACTAACAGAAGGCAATATTAATTTTTTGGTTTTATGGGGATTTTTTGTTGTTTGGGTTTTTTTTACTTGGACAAACAAAATCATTCCTCAAACAAATTACTGCCTTTGACAAACTTTATCTAATGAAAAAATTACTCAGGGGAAACCTAAACAATATCTTTGTGAACTCTTAGTTCTATGTTGTCGACTGGTGTATAAAGTGTATATAATGGGTGATGGAGTGTAACTTAGTTCTAGGAAGAAAGACTGGTTATGATTTAGTTATGCTTTCTGCTGGAAGTCTTTCACCTACCCATTAAGGCACATAAACCCATACCCTTAAGGAAAGAGGACTTGCAGAAGAGTTGCTATGGACTTGAAATGTACCTTGCTAAGTAAGTAGAATGTCTTTCTATTGCCTTTTTCTGTATGATTAACATTGTCAGTTTAAGTAATTATTTAGAGTCAGTCAGATACTTTGTGATTATGCACGGGGTGTTATGTTAGATTGTTTTTCTTTCAAGGTGATGTGATGAAGGTTAAGTAAAAATTGATGTCAACATGAACACAGTCTGCATTCCGAGAGATGAACACATCTTTAAAAAGAAAGTTCATGAATTAAATGGAAACTATATATTGAAAATATGAAATACATATTTTTTGGCCCTTCCTAGCTTGATGTTTTTTAATGACCAAGAATGAATACTAATAGAAAGTACAGATATGTGATGGTGACATTAAGTGTAATACACAGTAATACATTTGTATTTTGCTCTAGCAGAAGAAAGTTGCACAGACAAATAGTTTAGTGTAATAAAAGGATTAAGATCTTAACTCTAAGGTTGTGGTTCAAGTGTGGCTGTAGCTCTGCTAGATTAGAAGTTTACTGTGCCTAACTACTCATTACAACCTTACCAGTAGGATCTGGAACTGAGGCTTGCTGGCATGTGTGTTTGATTCCTAGCCAAGTTCCGTCAAAATGACCCAGATTGACAGCAACATTTCTAAGACCAGGGTTATTTTGCTTTTATAACATGAATGTTCTTTTAGCAAAAGAGGCTGTGGAATTTTTGTCTCAAATTTTAAATATTAAAAGCAGCTCATCCTCTACTGGAGAAGGTTAAATTTGTTAGAGAAAGCCCAGTTTTCTCCCTTGGAGCTTGAACAAATACTTCTGAGTAACAGCTAAATCAACAAACTTACAAATTGCATAAAAGTATTTACACTGGATTTTCTAGCTACATACAACTGACTTGGTGAGATACATTATTTGACTAAGTATAGAAACTTGTTGTCTTAAGGACAATGTAAGGCACTTTATTTAGTTGTATTAGTAACACAAGCACCCTTGTCCTTACTAATGGCTTTTATAGATTGTAAGATGCATGACTACTATTGAATTCTATAGTAAGGAATTAAACATGTCAGTTTTACTCCAACAACTTGAAAGAGAACTGGCCTAGAAACATGTTGAGTGCTTGGATTTTAATAGAAACTAGTAGTTGCATGCAATCAATCTGGACCACTGCAGATTGACTGTTTTCCTCTGATGTCCTGATCTTGCAGAAGTGCAGGTACTTACTGCCTTTTGAGTGCTATCTTTGTGGTGTTTTAGGGTATTTGGGAGCTTGGTTTTGCTTATAGAGCCTGAAGCTTGATTATTGTTCTAGTGGCTTGAACAGTCATTAAAAATAACTGGTTTTTAGTAGTCCTCAATTGTCCTAGTAGATAATGGAGAATACTAAAAAATCAGAATAACATTATAGGTACCACTGCAGTAAACGAGAGAAAAAAAAACTACAGACCTCAGAGGTTCTATTTTGCTTACACTTACTTGACAGAAGGATATTAAAGACTGAAGGACAGTCAGAGGACTGATGACCTCATCTGCTCTTTCCAAAGGCTTTCGTTATCTTTTGTCTTGTAAATGGTAAGCTTTTCAGTGATTCAGTGTTTGCATTTGCTATTGCGAAAGACATTTGTTACAAGAATCTGTATACCCACTAAAAAGACATACTGATTCTTTCTTCCTGTTGTTGTCCAGATGGAGGGTGTTGCACCAGTTTCTTCTTGTTTTTCTGATACAAACTGCTCATGTGGGTGAAACTAATTTCAAAAGACATGTAGTGTGACTACTGCTCCCTAATCTTACATAAAATAAATCTGAGTTCCTGTGTCTAGGCTGGCTGTAAACAGACTGGTACTTACATTTCCTAAGAACCAGAATGACGTTGAGAACACCACCACATGAGCACATCACCAAACAGTTCCGAAAAAGAGATGGCTTTTGCCTGGCCTAGTGGAGACCTATGTCAGTTTGCATCTGTGTGGATTTGCCTTTACTAGCACACAGGTAAGAAGTTCAAGCTGTATTTTTTTCATATCTACATCCAATCTTATCAGCTTGGCATCAAAAGTCTTAAATTAGCCTGGAAATCCATCTACAAACACAGGACCTAGATCCTGTCTTAGTCCACCACTGTTTTTCCTTGTTGCTTTTGAGATGTCCTGTTTCCTGATAGAAAAGGCAGTTTGCTTAATATAAGCCATTTATCTAACAATGCCCTTGGTCTAAAGTTGATCTATAGAAGCATGGCCCAACACGAAAAAGAAATAACTTCTGAAATAACACACAGCTTTGTCATTCTGTATAGGAATTGAAAGTTTCGTAATGCTAGATCATGTTTTAGCATACTGATACAGTGCATTCTGGCTGACTTATGCACAGGCATGCCAGAGAAATTTAATTAGCTGATGTACAAGCACTTTATAGACTGATAGTCTTCATTCAGTTTAACTGTTATAAAACTGAATTATGAAGGCAGGAAGAGAAGGGCTCTTAAGAACACTGTTCAAAACCTGAGAACTTGAAGATTAAATGCTGGTGTCTGTTGCTCTGTGAAATGTTCTTCCGTGTGTGTTTGTTAGAGAATCGATTATTGTCTCTTTTATAACAGGAAAAATGTGTGAATAACATCTGAATAGGTATATGGAAAAACTAAACTAGATCAATCATAATATGATTTTATCAAGAGGGGGAAAAAACAGAAAACCAAAGTAAAATTTCCATTCAACTTTCCTGCCAAAATTTCATTACCTTTCTGATGCAATGAAAGGAAAGATAGTCTAATAAAGATAAAGTAATTGTTGTTGTAACTCCACTTAATGCAACACAGTAGCCTTTCTGGAGGTGTAGGTAGAGAAACTTAGATTCCAGTATTTTTATGACACCATATTTGAGTTCTGTGTCTACTAGATGTGTGCATGCATTCAAAGAATTTCACTGCTTTATAAAGTAGGAGGATATTCTTGGATGGAATCCAGATGTGTGAGCTCAGATTTTTCTGCTTTTTTCAGAACCTTTTTATAATAGGGACAAATGGAGTCAGAGTCACTTTTGTGATTAACTGCTTATTGTTCTTGCCTGGTGCCTTGATGTGGACTCATACCCAGAGCAAAGAATAAATAAAAAGATGATCTATTTTGTGATAGGTGGTTCCTCCCCCTCAGCAATACTGGCTACCTGGGAATTGTGAAGGCCTGCTGCCAGGTTTGCTAGGGGTGTAATGTGCAGATGTATCATTAAGAAAAAAGTTTGGTTTGTGTCTTTACCATGGCAACAAATATAATGGAGCTGCTGTTCTACTGACAAATGTTGACAGCTGGATCCACAACCATTATAAAATTCAGAAGAATGGAATGTTGACAGCCTGCAGAAATTAGGGTTTTAATTACATGATGATGGCTGACAAAATTTACTGATCATTTTTTTGGTCATAGTGTGTTTCCAAAAATTGCTGTGTCACCATGCAAAGATACATATATTCTAATCCTGATTGCGTTTAAAAACCATAAAAGGCCACTTCAGCATACATTGCATGTTGACAGATAATCTTCCCAGCTGATTAAGGAGAAAAAGAAGAGGTACTGTTTCATGTCTTTCCAAGGAAAAATGACAGCCCCAAATTTTCAATCTTTCCAAATTCCTCAGCTCTTTCAAGTAGTCTCGTAATGCTGTTTCTGGCATGGAGTTTGCTTAGGTTATTTTTAATTGCTGCTAAGACTGAGTGACTTTAGTGCTTTTTATAATCTATTTGACGTAAACAGAAAAAGTGTATAAATAAAAGCATAACTAGCACAATCTGGGGCAAAAAGACCCAAAGCCTTCTCCCTGCAACCGCCTGAGCCCATGCCATTCTGACATGTACAGCCCAACATGTTACAGCGGGGCTCTGTCTTGCAGAACGGCTGTTCCATGTGGCTTTCTGGCAACACAAGGCTGCTGTGCCCCTCTTGTAGGAACAGGGCAGTGTGGTCCTGGAGGATAGTCCTACGTTCAAAGCAGTCTGCTGGGGTGCCTGGGCAGGCCCCCAGGTGATTTCTGGAACATCCAAGCACATGTGACTTGTTGCTTCCAGTTTGATCTGTGCTAGATCAAAATGGCAACGCTGCTGTTGCTCCTATTTAGCAGGGAACTTGTTTTGTGGTGAGATTCCTCAGAAAAACAAGCTCTGCACTAAAGATAAACAGAAACTGCGAAGAAGGGATAGACTGAGCAGGTCTAACCAGAGTGGCTGGTGACTCCCAATTAAGAGAGAGATAAGAAAAGGACATTTGGTCCAGGTAAGTTTGGGTCATGATGAAAAACTGGCTCTGGTTAGTTGTTGGAATGTAGACTCTTTAGTACCATCAGAGGGGTTACATTCATTCTCCTGAGCTGCTGTTGTGTTACTGACCATATTCTGTCATTTCTACCTTTTTGTGTTTGTTTGTTTTTTTTTTTAAGTACCAGGTTAACAGGCGACCTTCAGAAAGAGTCCCATGGTATTGAAGACGAGTCCCCTGGATTTCTGGCTGGAGTGGTGCCTAATGACCACAAGCATCTGAAGAGCATGTTTGTTCAAGGATGTTGTGACATGTTATTGGCTGTCTTATCTGAACAAGTATATTCATGAATGCAATATATATGTAAACGTTTCAAGTGCCCCATTAATCAGATTACTTGAATGATAAACTCACTGCATTCTTGGACTCGAGTCGTTAGGGCTTTTTTATTTTTTTTTTTTTTCTTCTCCTTGCATATTTAAGCAGCGTATCCCATAATGTATTTCGTTCCTTTATTTGCTTAGCCAGAAGCAGAAACAAACCCAGCGAGGGGACGATGGGTTCCGGGAAGGAACAGGAGGCTTTTATCCGCTCCAGGCGCTAACGGCGGGGATAATCCCGCGGGTTCAGAGCCGCGGGGCCGAAGGGCGCGGCGCGGTGCCTGCGCGGAGCGCACCGGGGGCGGCGCCGGCGGCCGCGGAGCCGGAGCGGCGGCGCTGTGAGTGCGGGGCCGAGGGGGTGGGAGTGGGGCCGGGAGGGCACCGGGGCTGCTGCTGTGCCGGCCGCGGGGACGGGCTGTCCCCGGCGGCTGCGGCCCCGTCCTGCCGTCCCCGCCGGTGCGCGCCCGCGGGAGGAGGCGGCAGCGAGTGCCGCTGCTGAGCAGCGAGGGTCGGGCTGGACTGGGCTGTGCCCCCCTTTGGCCTGCGGATCTCGCCCTCGGAGCCCTGCGGCCACCTCGAGGTGTCGAGCTCTGAAACCCTGCTTATGCTTGCCCTTGTGGTTTAACGTTTTGAGAGATCCCTGCTTGCTCGGGTAACTTATCCCGTGTGTAAAGTGGGCACAATAAGATTCCTGAAGGACAAAGAGACTGCTTCGTTTCTCGGGTCGTCTGTGATGCGTTGGTTGGTCTTGGGTGCAATCGCATGATTCAAGAAATCCGCCGAATGCACCTTCGGGCTTCTCGAAGGACCAGCTTAGAGTCCTCCCCACCTTTTCCTCTAGAACCGCAGGGACAGTGTTCCCCATCAGACCTGGTTCATAGTAGGAAATGGACAGGGTAAACGAGGTTGTGGGGGAAAATTTTCTCTGCTGGATGTATAGCAATGTGTTACAGTCTCATTTATGCACAGAGGCCCCCTGCCCTATGGGGTGTTGTTGAAATGTGTGTCCATTTTCTTGCATTTTTGCTTTTAGAAAGAAATAAATTTGCTGTTATGAATTACATAGTGTGAGGAACGTGAAAGTTAAAATACAAGCAAAGCCTAAGAATCTAAAGATGGGAAAATAATTCTTAATTTAGACTTGAATCTGCAGCAGTTGGAATTCTCGAATCTGCTAGGTTGGAACAAGAGGGACCACTTGCTGCCTGGCATCTGCTGTGTTTTCAGTGAATGCTGATTTGCATTATAAGTGGGTCTGTTAGTATTCCTCTTCTTTCCTCACCTCTGCAGACTGACACAGAGCACAATTTCCTGCTCTGGATCACCATCAGACCAAGCAGTGAGTTTAGCCTGTATTATCTTCAGGTAAAGTATTTCTTGCAGTTCTGTGCTTCAGGTATTGTCTCCCATCTCCATGTTATCTCCATTTGATGATTTGATCAGAGATTTGAATTTTCCCCTACCCAGTATCTAGCTGCTGTTCCCTCTCAATACACCAGGAGTGTTAGAGGATTTCCCAAGTGGTGTGCCAGAGCTCTTTCCTCTCCCTTGCTCAAAAGAAACGGTTTGTTGAGATACTGTGTTTCTTTAAAAGAGTCTGAGAATGGGGGAGATAATTTAGTCAAGCAACTAACTTCAGTTGAAAGGAAGGAGTATGGTTTGCTTGCTTGACATAGCAACTTTCTCTTCACCTAGAGCCAAGAGCAGTGTTGTGTGGAGTTCAATAATGAACCTTGTGCAGATTGGGAAGAAACCTGAAAAGATGACTGTTATTCTGCACACAAGGGATGGTTTGTTAGGCCTGTACAATGGCAAAAAGAAAAGAAAAAAAAAAAGCCTCACTTCGTGAAAATTACTTGCATTGATGCCATCAGAAATGTTAGGAGGCTTGTCTGTGCGTTGATTTTGGCATTATAGGACAGCTTTGGTTGGAAGGGACCTCCTGAGCTTCTCCAGTCAGATCCCCACTTAAAGCAAGGCTAAGTTTGAAGGTCTGTCAGGATGCTGTATTTTGTAATCCTTAATGGTATTTAAAAGCTCATGAAATCTTGATGAGCATGTTACCAGGTTATTGTGAATTGTAAGTTTTCTTTATAGGAGTTAGCTTACAAAGATATTTGCAATCATGACTCATTCATTTATTGGGGGGAATGTCTCATAAAAAAATCAGCCCAACTTGTTTGGGATACGCAAGTTCTGACAAAGCTCTGAAACATTTTTAGCCTTGATATAGAATGTCTTGGGGAAGTTGGGAGTAGGAGAGAAGGAAAAGACAAGCAATGGTCAAAGCCATTTTAGGCTACAGAGTATTTGCTAGTGTAATCCAACTTGTGAGAGTGCCCACCGAGTGTTTAAATTTTCGTTCAGTTTTCTTTTCAGGAAAAGTTTGTAAGCAAATCTTGTTTGCTACCCTGAGTTATATTGACTACTTGAACACATAGGCTTTCTTCTTTTTTTTTTTATTTTGGACACAGCTGCAATGGGTCCTGTTTACACTGCTAAAATAAATGTTTAAGGATAGCTATCCTCTGAATGACAATTTTTTTCTCTGATTGTGGGTGGGAGGGATATGAGACATCTAGAAAGCCATGCTTTAACTGGTCTTGACGAAAGTGAAGACCATTAGTTGGCACTTAAAACAGCATTAAGACTAAGCTGCTTTAAGTTCTGGTTAGCTGAGTACTGACAGACCATAAAATAACGCACTGTTATTTTGGAGATCTCCTGTGGTTGCCACAAAAACACACAAAAAAAGATGTTTTTCCTTTTTTGTTTGGTCTCTAGTCTCTAAAGAAAAGTGCTTGTTCTTTTCTGGAAGTTCTAGCAGAGTTGAGAGCTTGCAGATCTGATAGTTCCAGATAAAAGGATAGTTTTTTTAGCAAAGGGATGTTGCCACTGAAGCAGGAAACTGACCATAGAAATGCTGGGTTAATTCACTGGTACAGCCTCTATAGTGAATTTTTTCCCCCTAATATTGCACAATGTGATGGCTTTTTAATTGTTTCCAGAGTTGTTTGTATTGTTTTGGTATGTAGCATGCATGTGTGAAGGGGTTGGATGTAGAATAGTCTGAAACATAAAGAAAATATTACTCGTAAAAATGCACAGTTCTACAGAAGAACATGGTTTAGCATGCAGATCTTAAAGCTTTGTGCCACGTTCCCAGCTTCAGAAAAGCTTTCTGTAATTCCTGTTCCCTGTACCTACCCACCCCATAAAAAGGGTAACCATGTGTTCAGTTTAAAAAAAAAAAAAAAGGTAATAAAAGATTAAGTGATTATGTTACCTTTAAAACAGTCTTGCCCTGGATTGGACAGCTGCTCTTTCGTAAGTGCCTGCAGGGTGACTGGGACAGGGATTGCTCAAAGACATGGAGAGCCCAGGCCTGGCCTCAAGGCAAAGGCTCCAGAGCTGGACTCCTGCCTAGTCCTGCCCTCTCACCACCCGTGGCAGTGCAGTTTGTGCTCTCTTCTGCCTGCTCACACATTCGGGGTTGCTGCTGGTGGCTGATGCTCCTACAGGCTGCGTGGGTTCTGGTGAGTGCCTGCACCTCTGGGTTACAGGAGTTCAGGATGCTCTGTTGTCTCTTCTCGCAGATTAGGGTTTATAGGATGCTTTGTTGTGTCTTCCTATTGCTGATTCTCCTCTGGTGTTTAAAACCTCATAGAGTTTGGTCACAAGGCAGTTGTGTTTGTATTTTAAAGTGGGCTGTGAAGTCCTTTTGAGCTTCAGATTTCCCTAATCAACAGCAGCTACAAAGGAATGAAGCTTCTGCTTGCAAATGCTCAGCTGTTTTCCAGTGAACCACTTGGGGTTCAGTGACATGATGTGTCAGGACTGTCTTGCTAGCAAATGTTTAATAATCCTGCCTGCTGCTTCCCATGCATATTTTTCAGAGTGGCTCATTATGGTGTTTGCTTAGCAGAGGAGGAATTTTGGTATCACTGTGTAGAGCTGCATCTTCCTTTCCCCTATTTATATAAATAGCAAAAAAATTCACATATTTGAATAGGGTTTTTTTGTCACTGTGTGGAGACCAGAGAGTCCAACTAAACTGGATTATGTTGACTAAGATTAATGATCTCCTCTATCAACAACTACTGAGTGAAAGCTGGCTTTTGGTGGTGCTAATAATGCTGACATTAGAATAACAATGCTAATAAAAATAAAAAGGTTTGTGAAAACTACTCATTAATCAGTTCACACAAATTTGGCAGCATTTTTATACACAAATGATGTGCAGAAGGGATTAATACTTATGTTTCACCCTACATCCTCACCCCCTTCTTTGTAACTAAGAGTTAAAAGGAAAACAGTTCTTGACCTGACAAGATTGAAGTCCAAGGAATAGTTGGGTAGTCAGATTCTGGGAGGGAGCAGGGCTATAGCCTTTTGGATATGCCACAGAGATTTTGAGTCTTAACACAAGGATATTGCTGCATTGAACCTATTTGGAGTTATATTTTGGTCATTCCAAAGACTGATGTCAGGATCATCTCTGATATGTGTCAGAGGCTGATATCAAAAAATTTTCATTACAGCATGACTTCATGTTTGACTAAACTATGCAAAGAAAGCAGATATGGTCAAGGAAGTTTTCCTTTCAGTAGAACTAAGTGGTGAAATAGGGTAGAATCTGTTCTCTTGTCTGCATTATGTTTGTGTAAACTGGCCTTGTTCCCTGCTTGGGCTCATGGATTACTCACATTTCTAGATACCATGATACTGTCTTTGTGGAACCAAGTATACTGTTAAAAGAACAATGTGATTTTTTTTTTCCCCAGATATTTTCTAGCTATTTCTGTAAACAGGCAGTTACTTGTCTTTGTCAGTAGTATTCTGGAGCTAGTTTTAAGGATGGAAAGGGGTTTTCTCATTGAAAATTCTGGGCACAAAAGTGAGGAGCTACTCCTAATTCTTACTTTCTGAATTCTGGCAATGGCTAGCTATGTATGTCTGGTTTATTGCCAATCCCAGCTCAAAAGAATAATATTTTCTTAAATTTATTGGAGTGAGAACCTCTCCCATACAAACATATATACTAACAGTGATATTTACGAAAATATTCTATCAGGAAATAGGGTTTTGCAGATGGCTTTGAAAAAAAATTGATTCTCCATATTGTGTAGTGCTGCAGTTGGGTGACAGCAAATCTTGTATGTAAGTGTACAGTGATTTCTTATACTGCCAGACCTCCAGTGACTTTTATACCAGTTGTTGCTCTCAGAGCGGGATCTTAAATTTTGTCCATGAGACTGGGCTAAGTGTGATTTCCAGCATCCTCATTAACTGACAGTGCCTCACTGGAAGGTGGCTGTCAGCCCTTTCCAGGCTTGTGAAACATGTGCAAGGGTCAAGATTGGGCTGTGGGGGATTTGTGAATGGAAGGTGGTTAAATAAAATTGCCACTTAACTAGCGTCACCAGTAACCACGAGCAGTATTTGTACTCTCAGATGTTTGCATACACATGTAATGGTTCCCATTGCAATGTTATCCATTCTAACTGATGGGTGTGAGTTTAAGTTGTTTGCTCCTGATGTCCTCTCTGCTTTAGCAACAGTGAAAATTAGTTATCATGTAGGAAGGTGCTGTCCCGGGCATGTTTGTAATGTTGGATCACTGTGTGTAATAAAATGGTTGCAAATCTGCAGACATATTTCTGTCTGCAGGCTTGAGTTCTAATTTTGGCTTGGTGCCTGCTTTGGTTCTAGAGGGGATTTGTAAGGACTGTGGAAGGTTACCAATTATGTTGAACCAAATATAGCACCTTTAGATTTAGTTTTTTCCAAGTCTTCTATAATATGTTTGTAAAGTTCACTGGTTACTATAGCTTAGTGTGTGTGTAAAGCATTTAATCTACAGATGATTCTTTTTTTGAAAGAAATGAATGTCTTGCTGTAATAATTTAAGTTACTGACTAAGACAGAGGTCATCTTGTTAGAGGCTCTTTATTACACATACTCCAATCATCTTTCTCTTCATTGCATCTGAACACTTCAATAAAAGGTAAGAATATCTTGTTAATATCTAGTTTTGATGTGGGTCAGGCACAGAACTGGAACGTAGTCTAGGTCTTTTAAAACCCAGTTCAGTGTATTAATAAATACACAGATCATCTCCAGTCAAACCAAAAATATTCATGTGAGCTTTTAGTTGTTGTTTGAGTCCAATTCCTCCTTCTCTGGCATTATTGATGTCTAGTATTAGACTGGCTTTCTTCTTTCTCTTTCCAGAAATGTCCTTCCTGCCTGACTTTGGGATCCTCACCATGGGCATGTGGTCTGTTGGCCTTGGAGCCATTGGTGCAGCTGTGACAGGGATTGTCCTTGCTAACACTGACTTATTTTTGTCCAAACCAGAAAAGGCTACATTGGAGTTTTTAGAGGAGATAGAGCTAAAAACTTTGGGATCAGGTAAGATTCTGGATATTTTAGCCCACATTCTTCAATAATTGGACTTTTATAAGAACCTTTGTAAGGCCAGGTTTTGAAGCAGTTTTCTTAGTCTTTCCTGGTTATAACAGGTAGTTGGGTATTCTTGATATCCAGTAGTTCTGGTGAAGGAAAACCAACCAAAACTGTTATTTGTGAATGAAAAAAGACACAATAAAGCAGTGATATATCCTGTTATGCATATAGATTTTTTTTTTCTGATAGAACTGTATTTGAATGTGGAATTCTCTGCAGTGCTTTGTGTTGGTCCTTAAAGCATTAATCATTATAAACAAGAATGGTTGATGTTGTTGATGCTGTTTCTCCTGTTCAAACAGAGCAAAGGACAATCAAAGCAGGTGAACTATGGCAGAAGAATGGTGCAGTGATCATGGCTGTGCGAAGACCTGGATGATTTTTGTGCAGAGAGGTACTTGCTGGGCTTGGGGATTAATTAGGAAGAGTTAAGGTATACTTGAATAGATCCTCTTAGATTCCCTTTAAATAAAGGATGGGGATGAATAGGACAGTCATCAAATACATCTAAAATATCTGAAAGGCCTTGTTTCCTAGTTCAAACTGGTCGCCAGCTAGCAGCATACTTAGTTTCCTTTTTTAGTTTGTTTGTATAATCCAGGGCCTGAATATTTTCCTTCTGAAGGTGATGGTTACATGACTTTTACATCTGCCAGGGACCCAGCCCACAGTAATTAGAAAGGGACATTGCACAAAATCCAATCAGTAATGAGTCTTACAAGCTAGTTGTCTTCCAGATGTCCAGAATAAATCTCTCTGAGCCAGGTAGTCTCTGGTCAAAAGCAGCCCAAGACTAGATTGGCAGAAAGCTGTCAGGAAACACTTAGCAGCAAAAAAAAAAAAAAAAGAGATGTGCATAAAGGGAGTCCCTTACTGTCCTGGATGCTAAAATGTGAGGCAGGAAGGTAAGGAGTCTGAAGATAAGTAGTTACTGTTCCATAACAAGGTGGGTTGGGAAACAATNACAAACAAAAAAACAACAAAAAAAAAACAACCACAAACCAAAAAGATGCGCAGATGTGCTGAAATGTGAGGCAGGAAGGTAAGGAGTCTGAAGATAAGTAGTTACTGTTCCATAACAAGGTGGGTTGGGAAACAATATTTGATCCTTAGGTTGACATTAGGTTTCTTGGGTGGAGCTCCTCTGAAGGAGACACTTAAAATATGATTTGAATGTGCCAGGTACCTGGGAACAGCCATAATTTGCACCTTGGCCATTATTTTTCTCATAGCGATGGGGAAAAATAGCTATGATGTTTTTACTCACTATAACATGGAGTAATTAATATTGTAACAACTTCATTAAGGCATCTGCTCCCAACAGTAGTAACTGCTTAAGTATGTGTAGAATTCATGGAAGGTTAACGATTAAAGTACTTTGCTCTCTGAACAGATGTAGCGTAGGCAGGAGCAGAATACACTTATGTGCCTGATTGGGACTTTCACAGGAATACTTGAGTGATTTTTTTCTTATTATTAATGCTAACTTCCTAAGTAGAAATAAAGACTTGACCCCAAAAAAATGTTGGGTTTTTTTTTTGATTTCAGGAAAAAATTTAGGACAAAGAAATTTAATTTTATAATTCTGATTTTTGGTTCAAAATGTAACATTTTTAACAGAGATAGTCACACTGCTGATCAGCTCATTAGGGCAAAGAGTTTTGTATTTTAACCATGAAACCATTTGAAAAAGCTTTTAAACTGTCTAAACTTAAGTTATTTTTGATTTTTGTATACTCAGAGCATTTTTATGAGTTGCCTCTTGCCTTTGTCCTGAGTTCAGTTGCTGTTTTTTTGGTCCATTGATGTTCTTCCGTAGCATGAAAGCTGCTTCTTTCCCCACTGTCACTGACTCTGAGCTACTGAAATGATTCAGTGCAGGCAATTGCTGAATCTGTTAATCCATAATATATACTTCCCTGGGCATGGTGGTGGTGTTGAAAGCAGTCATTCTACCTCATAGATCACTGCCCTAAGGTCAGTGGTGAGGACGTGCTTCCATGTTCCCCACTGCAAAGGATGTCACAAATCCTACTGGAATGATGCCTTGGGATCCTTCAGAACTGAGGCGTGTAAACCTGAGAAACATGGAGTCTTTTGTCTTTATCATCTGCATCCTAAATCATCAGATTCCTTTTTTGTTATTATGAACTATCTTTACTGGGACTGCACTGTACATCTCATAGTCTGGATCCAGTCTTCCCGTTGTGAAAGTGCCGTGGGCTTGCTAAATAGTGGAGATGTTAACTCAAGCAGTCTAAAGCAGCAGCTGATCTAAAGCCATAGCTGATCTGTCAGAGGGACCAGCTGAAATCGGAATTGTTCTTTTGGGTTGTGCCTGCCTTGGCGGAGATAGGAAGTATTCTGCTAGGAGGTGCTTGTCCACAATTTAGGAAAACAAGAGAACAGTTTCACAGACTAGGTGAAATGGTCACAGCCATACAGATATTATGTAATATAATTTGCCCACAAAAATAGACTTCCTTGATTTCTATTACTGTATCATTTTAAAATAGCAGTAAAGAAAACCAAATTTGGTCTAGTCCCAAGATGCTGCTTGAAGTCTAATCTCTTTTGAATTTTAAAACCTAACTATGCTTTTACATTACATCATTCCTGATCTTTCCTCTTCCAAAAGCCAAGCAACGAGACATAAAATAAACTCCACCAACCGCTGAGGTGTCTTTCTCCATTGGGCTAATCAAGATTTGATGGTATTGCTATCTCTCCAGATACAGTGATTTCTGGCTTTACATGGCACTCCACTGCACTAGCCTGGAACTTCACTTCTCAGACATGTTAGGTTGCAATACAAAATGTTTTTTGGGTTGTTGTGTTCGTTATGAGAGTTTTGATCTATATAAAAAGTCCCAGATAAAATTGTCATTAACCCCCTTTTAGGAAGATCCTAAGGCATTTTTTGGGGGAAAACAGAAACTTCCCAGATCTTCAAAAACAGAAAAGAGGTAAAAGGGTAAGCTAGATCCTTTAACTCCCACTGCTCACTACTCAGTGCTTGTGATGTTGATTCATCCTTTTCCATTTTCTCTGAAAAGGCAGAGTAGTGAACTGGAAAGCTGCCCTTACCCTTTTACTTTCTCTAATGCCTTTTCTCCTGTCCAGCTCTATCTGTCTATTACTTGGTACTCAGGAAATTCTAGATGTCCTGCAGGGCCTTTGGTTAAGGTGTTTCAGTTAGGTGGCTGAAAGTGTTCATGTAAACTCTGTCCATTGTTTAAAGTGTGGAGGGTTCTTTTTAAAACTTTTTTTACAACTGAATTTTATCCAGTAAAACTTTCTCCACTGGAGATGAGAAGAAATATATTTTCAGTGCACACTCTGATTTGTTCAGAATGTCAGGGATCTTTGTACAAACTGTGGGAACGAACAGAAGACCCAGAAGATGCATGGGGACACCTTACACTCTTACTCACCAGAAAAAGCAGTGTTGCTTCTGGGATACTGAAGGTTTATGAAGAAATTCCCTGATTAGTTTTACTGGGGAACTTAGGAAGGAGAGTACATCTTCACTCCATTATTTATTTTGGACTTGTAAAGCCTGCTCCTCCACAGAATCCTCAAAATACTTTGCAGAAGGACTGATAATAATGGATTTCAACTTGGAAAAAGGATTGGAATTTCTGGTCTGAAAAAGTTAAATGATGTGCAAGCAGTCTCTTTTACTATTCTTAAATACTTCAAAAGGTAGTTGAAGCCCTAGTACAGGCAAGGTATATCTACAGCTTTGAGTTAAAAGTATGTTTTCTTCAGGATTTTTAGTATTTTATCTGGTAAATGCTCAAAAAAATCTCCTTCCCCTATGCTTAACAAAGAAAATTTCAATAAATCTGATGAAGAGCTGCCTAGGAGTACAGCTAGCTTAAATGTCTGATTTATGGTTCTCTTTCTGGTTTGCACCTCAAGCTAGGATTTACATGTGTTTCTGATGGTCTTGAAATTCAAGGTGGAGCTTTCCAACTTCCATTTACTGACTGAAATGTTTATTTTTTCCTTAGGAGGCTTCTGAGCTCTCCTCTCTGCAACCTCAGCTGTCCAAGCTGGGTGTCCCTCTCTATGCTGTTGTGAAAGAAAAGATAGGGACTGAAGTGGAGGACTTTCAGCATTATTTCAAAGGAGAAATCTTTCTGGATGAAAAGGTACAGTGAAGTTTGTGTTCTCCTTTTGTTTGAAGACAAGCCTATGCATGCCCTCTTCAATGAACTTGTATAAAAAATATTGGCAAAATGTGGACTGAATGGAAAAGGATTTAGTAGCATTGTGGTTTAAGAAGTTAATTAGCTTTGCTTTTCTCTCTCTCTCTCTCTCTCTCTCTCTCTCTCTATATATATATATACACACACACATCCTGCTCAGCTTACAAACTGCAGTGTTGCTATGCACTGATAATAAGCTGTTGTAGGATTATTCCACCCCTTTAACAGGTAAACAATATGACCTGTTAATATTTATTCCTTTCTTCCACTGGCTGTGTTACTTGCTGATGTTAATGATGTATGAGTCAAGGTTTGAAGGTGACAGTTATAATTAATTCATGATCTACAGGCCAAATTGCAGTGATATGGTTTGTTCCAGTACACTGGTACATGCTGTATTGCCAATCCCATGTCCTGCAAAACCGCAGCCCTGCTTTCTCCCAAACCCAGAAGACACATTTGAAAATCATTTGGCTTCTGAAGAAAAGACTATGTAATATTCAAAATCAACTAGAAGATACTTTTATTTTCTCTCCCCACTCTGCTTGTGTGAAAGAACCAGGCTGGATTTTAAATAAAAACAACCCAACCAACCAACCAAAAAAATATGCTTTTCACAAAGCACCCCTGTTGTCAGTAATAGGGATGTAGGTGTACATGGGGCTTAAATACCTGGGGATGAGCTTAAAATCCACATGAATGGTGGCAATGCCACTAGTTGGCTGCGTGGAGGTAAGTGGTCAGGTAGCACATTGAAGAGGTTATTTCAGGTGCTATTTCTTTTTAGCTATGCCTGGTTAGCTTCTGTGTGTTGTGAACTTTTCTTGGATACAGGGTTCATTGGTTTCCTGAATTTAATTTTGGAGGAAAAGTCTTTTTCACTTTGTGTGCTGAAGTACCTTCTGTTTCCCTGCAGAAAGGCTTTTATGGTCCACGCAGACGCAAGATGATGATGTCAGGCCTCTTTCGGGTTGGAGTCTGGCAAAATTTCTTCCGTGCTTGGAGAAGTGGATATAGTGGTAACCTGGAAGGAGAAGGATTCACCCTGGGAGGAGTATATGTAATTGGGGCAGGAAGACAGGTACTGCAGGCTTTTCTGCCTCCTGTGAGACCAAAAGTTTATTTTGTGGAATTGTTCAGTTGCTGGGCAGTTGATCTCCCATGAGGAGACCAGTGTATGAATTTCTCTCTTGTATTTTTGACTAGGGTGTGTTACTGGAGCATCGTGAGAAAGAATTTGGAGACAAAGTCAGCCTTCCATCTGTCCTTGAAGCTGCTGAGAAGATAAAACCACAGGCGTCATAAGTGGAAAAACAGTTGCACATGTTTCTGATTACAGCTTGAAATGTAGAGTGCATCCGTTTCTTGAATGCGCAGTTTAATTGCTTAACTATTTGATGTTCCGTGCACTGGAAAGGTCCTCTAGTCAAAGATAGAAAATAATGAAAATCCTCTTGGATTGTTTTTTGTTCCTTTGCAGCCTTCCAGGTGGTCAGGATTTGAACTGCTACTTTGTATCTGACTGCATTAATGAAAGGCTGGGTCTAAAATCTGACCTAGCCTAGATGTTTTCAGTCAGAGACAGTCGGTTGAAAACCTGTCTACCTAGGGGAGCAAAACTCTGCTAAGGCTGGAGTAAAGGAGTACCAGCTGAAGTTGAAGGATAATAAAACTTTATGTAAATGAAATGCTTTTGATTTTTGCTTTTTTTATTAACATGTAAACACATCTGTGAAGACGACATCCTGTCAATCTAAATAATTCTGAGCTTTTGCAGTCAAGACATGCTACTATGTCTGCACATGAAGTTTCTTGTTAATTAACTACTTGCTCTAGGTCTTCCAGCTCTGTGTGATTGCCTCAACGAAGATAATTGTGGCATGAGAGCAAGTTACTTTTAGTGTATAGGATTCTTCAAAAAAAAGGGAACAATATCAGAGAGCAGATTAGGTAGAGTTTCTATCCTGGCTTGAATTTTGTGGTAGAATGGCTGAGCTGTTACTCCTGAGAATAGATGTAGAGTTGCACAATATGATCCCGGACAGGCAGTACCATCCATAGCCAAATACATGTACCTAGACTCTAGTACAAACAGAGCACTATGAATTTTCCAAATGTGCTGATATTTCAAAATCTAAGCAAAATGTTAACATTGCACTTAGAGAGGATTATTAAGTGTTGCTTATCCTTCATTAGCTGGTGTAAATAAAAGTATAGGCAACTTTGGTAAAATGCATGGGCTGGAACATACTAAGCTATTGAAAGAATTAAAGGGAAGGATTCTTTTGTCCTGACAGCAGATCAGTCTGAACTGTAATTCTGCTTTCTTCTGATTATAAAATGAATGAAAACTTCATGTGTCATTGGTACTGAGGGCAGGGATACTTTGCATCTCTGAGACTGGTAACATGCCTATTTTTGCTCTGTGTGCCAGTGCCTATCCATGTGTTTTGTTTAGTTGGGTGCAAAAAACAGTGGCTGTACATGATGCTGATTGTAGAGAAAACTAGATGCCAAAACCTCTAAAATTTCACAAACCCTGAGGTGTGGCCTTGGTCTGTGTTAATCAGTCATGCTGGCTTAATTGCATCATTATGGATGAAATCCTTGCTTTTTTTTTTTTTTTTAATGTCCAGGCAGAACTAATTTTAACCAAAAATACATGCCAAATATATGCTCTTCAGAGTCTGTTCTTCACAGTTCCCTGAAATCGCTAGCAGTGAGGATTTTGAGTGATTCATATGTATCATTTGGAAACTAAATACAAATTGGACTAGTATGCTACTATGAACTGAAATTTGTGTTTGACTGTTTCGGGGGATGGAGGAAGGTACAGGAGCTCAGAGAGTAGAGCAGCAAATTCTATAGCAAACTGACTACATGACATGGACTTCCTATAAAGGCTCTCCCCAGTCACGGACAAGTGCAGAGAAGCATGTATTGTCTCTGTCCATGTTTGGAGCTGCCCAGGTAAATATGCTCAAAAATGGTGTTGGATTCTCAAAGACATAAAATGCCTGACTGGAAATGGGCTCCTTTGAATGGCATGCACAGCAGCCAGGCAGCTGCCAGGAGTTGGCTCCATGAAATAAAGAATTGTGCCTGAGGGATTCTTGCCCTGGGTTTTACTGCTGAAAGGCAGTGCTGGTATCGCGTGCTTGCCTGACACAAGACCCTAAAAAGTCCAAAGCATTGTGTAAGTGTCCACTTGTCTGCGGTAGGTGTGTGGTTACTGGGGAGTGCCAGCAGTAGGAAACACCAAAGAGATGCTAAGAGAAATGGGCGTGAGCCACTGTTTCTTGCAGTTGCAATATGCTACTACTAACAAATATCTTACAATGGGAAAATTCTTCATTGTGGCTCCTGCAGAGATCTGAGTTTTCTTTCTAGTGGGAACTAGAAATCCTTGTCATTTGCAGAGAATGTATCCTTCACAAAGACTGTCAAAGAAAGTACTGATCTTAGACCTGGATTTCAGGCCTTGTTCTGAGGGCTTTTTATGCCTTT
Source organism: Pachyramphus minor (assembly GCA_013397135.1). Lineage (NCBI taxonomy): Eukaryota > Metazoa > Chordata > Aves > Passeriformes > Tyrannidae > Pachyramphus > Pachyramphus minor. The sequence continues at coordinate 313,496 of VYXB01006897.1, read as the reverse complement.
CACATAAACATGAAATGTGAAAGGCACAAACAGTCCTTGGAGAATGGGATGGAAGCCAGATAAATTCCAAGAAATTGAAGATAAAGTGCCTTTAAAACCTGCTAAAACTGGAGAGCATCTACTTATAATTTTGTGTACATGCAACTGAATCCACCCACTCTATCAGAGCTGGCCAGCTGTTCTTGCAGTCAGACTGCAGGAAGTCCTGGATGATTGCTAGGATGCCACGGGGTTGCAGCCCTGCTCTTAGCCCACCCAAAGGGACTATGTTTTGTGACCTTGGAAACAGAAGCAGGAAAGCTGTCTTGTCCAATGTTTAAAATGTTTATGGCAGTAGAATGGCTGTTAAACATAAAAATCACTAATGCTACAACATGCTGAAGTGTTCCTTCAGTGTAAAAATATTTTTAGAAAGATGCATTAAGTCTTTTTGAGGGTGTTTATTAAAATACTCTTGGAAACTGAAAGTTCTCTTTCAATTTCTGCAAAGGCATTTATACAGTAACCATGTCAGACCTGGGTGAGTTCCCGTAAACAGTTAGTACACTTCTTGATTTGAAAGTTAGGTAAGCTTACCCACACTTCAAAGTTTTCTTTGAAATACCCTGTATTTCAGAAATCAAGTCAAAATTTGGAGCCGTGGAAGGTCAACATGGCATCTGAAAATGTTCTTAAGAATTATTATTGAAAAATCTGATTTGTTTTTTCAAGCCAACCTTAGGATTGTTTGGAGTTGACTCATCCTTTCTGAGCTTCGTGTTGACAAAATACAAATGGGGAGGATAGAAAATAGGTGGTACCCGGGAGCAAGGAACAGTTAATAACAATTGGAAATGGGCAGTCTTGAAGAAATAACCCACCCAGCAAATAGTAAAGGAGGAACAAATGAAACCTAAGTGAATTTCCAATGCTGCAGACTGCAAGGTCTGATGCTGTTTAAAAATGAAATAAAAAATATTTTCTTTAAATTTAGAATGTTCATTTAAAAAATGTCGATTTTGTTATGCTAACAGCGGCCTCTGCTGGCCCAGTTTCTTGAATGCATTTGATGTTTTGATTTTTTTTTCTTTTAACATGACTTGTACCGAAAATCTAAACCACTTCTTGGTGCATCAAATATCACATCACTCAGCTGGCTACTGGAAACTAATTATTAAAGTTTGTTTATTCAGGGCTTGAGAAACAAAACTCCACTGTAGTAATTTTGATCAATTTTCCTTCGCTTGTCAGCCTGTTCATGTTTGGTTTTTTTTTTCAGCACATAACCAGGGCTAATAAAAGAAAAAAAACTAATAATAAAAGAATGAAAATTCTGTGAAGTCAGTGGGGTAGGTGTAATATAGGAAAGTGTTTTAATCTGAACTTCAAGAATTACCAATTGCACTTCCTATCTGCAGAGTCCTTTAAGGCCATTAGAAAAATGGTCAGCCCCAGAGGGTGTTTTCAGTTCTGCATTTTTGTTTCCCCGTGTGGATTATCTATTCCCACGACTGTCAAATTGCCTGCAATTGGTGCCATTTGCGAAGATCCACAAAGAGGGGGGAATGCCGAGGAACCCCTGCCATTTTCTGATGCTTTTCCTGTGATGCGCTATGGTAGAAAGACAACGAGCAAGTTTCTCTCTGCACCGCTGGATGTCACTGCTGCCCCAGCCGAAGTGCGGGTCAGCAGTAAACCCGAGGGGTTTTCTGCAGTAAAAGATTTGCATAACAGATTTTAACCACTGTTAGCAAAGACATCTACTCCTGCCACCTTTTTACTTCAGTGGATGTTCTCCTTTTAAGAATAAGAAAGCTGGAGGAAGGATATACTGTATTGAATGACGCAGTCTGTGGCACATAGGTATATCTAAGTGACTGTGGAGGGAATACATTATTAACAGACTCACTGTAGTACTTACAAAAAGTAACATACTACGTTTCAGTGATACTAATTTTCGATAGTGCTGGTGTGTGAGTGGCTTCCTTTGTCCCGCTGGCCGGAGCAGACAGGTGCAATGCCCGCTTCTAACAGCAGGGGGAGCTGCGGAGGTGGGAAAGGCTGTGGACAAAGCTCGGTCACCGATTCAGCCTAATCCCCTCTAATTTTATCTGATATCTGACTAGTTCCAGCCTAATTTTTATTCTCCTAATCGATCTCTAACGTGGTATAAAGGTTTCCCCTAAAATAATTCTGCTTTCTCTCTTAGACCCCGCTATTGATTTCTTTGTATTTGAAGCTGTTTGAAGTCTCAGTGGCTTCTGTGGGCTATTTCCCCATGCACCCCTCTCTCTTAACTTCATAATTACCAAAACCACATGACAATTCCAACTATAATTTCCTGAAACTTCCCTCCATAAATAGAGACTTTTTACACAAAAAAATGGTGTTCGATGATAATGCTGAGCAGATACAGTTGTGAATAGCTCTGGTCATGCCATTTTCCACTAGCTGCTCCTCATAATGGAATATTCATTAGTTTCAGGAAATGTTTTGCAGTGGTCAGAGGAAACAGCATTGACAAACCATACATGAACATCAGCCTGCACAAGTTCACTAAAAAATCAGATTTTCCATTTTCATTCCCACAGTATTATTACACACTCTTACTTCTGAAGTGACTTATCTTTTGAAAGTCTTCCCATTTGCCCTAGCACTTAGTTAATGGTTTCTGTGATGGATGAGATTTTTACCCTAATTTTCTTAGCAACACAGTGAAAGCACTGTGCAGAGATAATGTCAAAGGCAAATAAATGGGACACAGAAGTTGTTTGAACCATCTCCATGCTAACAATGAACACAGTCAATTCAACTCCTCTGTGAACTGCTAACACCAACCATTTTAAAAGACTATTTTAAATTGCAAGAACGCCTTGCTTTACCTATGAATGCCCTTCCTAATTCCACAGTCCTTACATCCTAAAGCTGCTGAATTTCCCTGAAATTTCTATTTTCCCTGCTGAATCTTAGCAGTTGATTTTGCACCCTCCATCTTCCCATCTCTTACAGAATCGGCATAATGAAGCCCCTGTTTGGCTCTGGACTTTCTGGAGATGTGACTGAGTGCTTTGTGAGAATACTTCAGTACTACTGAGATGGAGGAAGGATCTCTTCTAGTTCTTCTTATTATCTGATAATCAAATGACCTGTCCTAGCTACCCTTCCCCACTTAGATGCTCTCTAAAATTCAGGTAATTCTTCTAGCATCTTCTGTCAGCTTCAACACTCAATTGAATTTTACTCTGGTGTCTAAGAGGTCTTGAGCAAGCTTGGGGAGGCCTGCAAACACCCCTCCCTTCCTTTTTTTTTTTTTAATTAAAAAACCCAAACCCAAAAACCATTTTTCGAAAAACTGCTGTTAGGAAAGAAGAGGGAATCTCGATAATGTGAGTGACACACTGGTGACACATCTGCTCTCTCTGACCTCGGAAGGATGTGGTCTTGCCTTCCTGCACACAAACGTATTTTTATAGTTAGCGAGGCACTGAAGAAATTAGTTTTGCTCTATGTGTGAGGAAGGGAATGAAGGTGACAGAAGTGTTTCCCAGTGCCAAGAGAGATCACAAGGTACTGAACGGGAATAGAAGCAGTGCATGGAGGTTGGGAGTCAAGCTAGACAGGAAGGGGGGCATTTCCCACCTGCCAGGTGGTGGCTGCCGCAGGTGTGAGCTATCACCTGCTCAGCACATGGGTTTTAACAGCTCAGCCCTTCCTTCCCCTCCCACCTCTCTTCCCAGCGCCTCTAACGAGAGATATAAAACCCCTGGGACGCCCGAAGATTCAAAATACTCTTCGGGATCGTTTCGTTATTTTTTCCTTCGACTTCTGGCTTCTCAGGTAAGCTCGACTGTGCCTTCAGTATTAACCCAGCATGTGGCCGTCGCTGACATGCTGGTTCATGCCCCAAAGCCCTGGGGAGGTGAGAGGCGGCGCTAAGAGTAGGGCTATGCCGGGCTCCGTCATCCCAGGCGAGCTGAGCTGGGCTGGGCTGGGCTGGGCTGGGCTGAGTCCTTTCCGCAGGGCCGGGGTAGGGGGGACGCGGCCATCCCGGCCACGGAACGGGTCTAACCTAATAAAGCCGAGGGCCCCGCTCTGCCCGGGCTGAGCCGCTCAAGGGCTGCGAGGGAGGGACGGGGAAGGGCGGCCGCTCCCGCCCGCAGCCTCTGC